>APFE030236692.1:0-56418 GCA_000404065.3 Pinus taeda
TAGAAGAAGCTGGGAACTGCGCAGAGCCTCAAAGAGGCCAGCTTTGTTGATGCAGAGGGCCAGAGGGCTGATGCAGGGCATCCCAGGGCTCACACAGACCCATCCAGGGTGACGCAAAGGTAGCGTGAGGCAAAGAGGGGCTGGCGCAGTTCACAGAGAGGCACTTGCTGGGGTCTAGAAGGCTGCATGAGTATTGTAGAGTGGAGCTAGTGAGGTACTGTTGTCAGAACAGTACCTGACAGAGCAGGGCCAGAGGAGTTGTTATAGAGGGTTTCTAACCGAGGAACCCGGATCAACAGTGTAGTTGCACAAGATGATCAGAGTGGGGGGTGTCTCGACAAGCGGCAGAAGGATTTCCAAGAGGGAAATCAAGAGTCAGAGAGGGTCCAGAAGAGAACTTCCAGACGGGAAGTAGAGACTCAGAGGAGTCGAACAAAGAACTTCCAGGAGGGAAGTAGAGGATCGCCATGGCACTACACAGGGTAAGAGACCAAGATAGATTGGACGGAGCATCGAACTTCGCAGTCTGGAAGGCTAGAATCTTATCAGTGCTTGATAGGAATTGTGTCAAGAACTTCACCTTGAAGGTTATAGCTATCCTAGTCGACCCCAATGATAATGACAAGTACAAGGAGGCGATGGCGAGGGCCAAGTGCATTATCCTTGATGGGGTCAAGGTTCATGTGGTACCACATATAGCCTAGAAGGAAACGGCAGTTGAGATGTGGGAGGCTCTCAAGAACCTGTACCAGCATACTTCTGTGCAGAGAAGAACACTGCTCGAGAACCAGATGAGGTTGTATCAGAGGATGAAGGGTCAAACGATTGACTGCTTCCTCGGCGCACTGAATGAGATCCAAGATCAGTTGACTGCTATAGGAGCGACACTTGATCAGGAGCTTATGGTGAAGACAACCCTGAATGTTGTCTCAGAAGAGTGGGAAGTGTTTGTCCAGAGCATCCTAGGCAGGGGGACTCTCCTACCTTGGGACAAGATGTGGGTAGCTCTTTGCCAGGAAGAGATCAGACGACAATCAAAGACAGGTAGGAGCAGCGAAGGAGAGGTCAAGCAGGAGGAGGAGGATGTGGCCCTAGCATCTGAGGGAAAGCAAGAGAAGCGGAAGAAGAAAGATCTCTCCAAGATCAAGTGTTTCCACTATGGGGAGATGGGTCACTATGCGACCCAGTGCCCAAGGAAGAAGAGTAAGGGAGAGTCTTCCGAGACCAAGGCAGCGCCAGCACGGGCAGTGAAGGAAGTTTTGACAGACGATGACTGTGCCATGAATGCACACACACCACCTGAGCGGAAGTGGGGAGACATCGAGTTGTAGCCAGGAGGATTACAGGCGATGAGGTGCAGGATCCTTGAGGTACCCAGCCTCTTGTATTAGACCTTGATACGGGAGCCTCGACGAGGAGTAGCAGGACTGGCTGAGTGGGTAGAGACGGATGCGGATGGAGCGACAGAGAGAGCTACAGTGCAGGAGTCCCAAGACAACGCAAAGCTAGCACGCTGCAACAGTGCGAGAAGCACAAGAGTATTACACCAGTGTAGGATGACATAGAGAGCTGTGCAACGGCGTGAGATGCAGGGAGTTGTTGCAGCAACGCAAAGGTCAGAGAGGGAGCACTAGTCAGCGACAAAGGGAGCTTCAACATTAGTGGATGTGTCTAGGAGTAGCAGGACTAGCTGAGTGGGTAGAGACGGATGCGGATGGAGTGACAGAGAGAGCTACAGTGCAGGAGTCCCAAGACAGCGCAAAGCTAGCACGTTGCAACAGTGCGAGAAGACAGGAGTATTACACTTGTGTAGGATGACATAGAGAGGTGTGCAACGACGTGAGATGCAGGGAGTTGTTGCAGCAACGCAAAGGTCAGAGAGGGAGCACTAGTCAGCGACAAAGGGAGCTTCAACATTAGTGGATGTGTCTAGCCCAACAGGGAGGTCAGTTGGGAGATCAGTAACTTACTGCTCAGTAACTGAGTTGCAGTGCAGCAGTGGGCAGCACGATGCACCATGATGAGAGGAGGTGCATTGCAGATGCAGTGCTGAGAGGAAGGACCAACAGGAGCACATATGCAGAGGGAGATGTCGTACAGATGCATCAGTGGCAGTGGTAAAACCATGGGCAGCAGTACAAGAGGCAGTAGTGCAGAGGATGTTGGGCAGGAAGGCCTAGCATCAGCACAGGTACCGATGTTGGATGATCAGAGTAATACTCAGTGAGGAGTCTTGCTAGAGCACAGTCCTCGCTAAGAGGTAGTGTTGATTTGGGGTAGCATCGGATGTGCTCTAGCCACGAAATTTGGTGGAGAGGTTTGGGCGCATGAGATCTCCAGTACCCAGAAAGGGTTTGCGCAGATTCTAAACAGATCAGGAGATATTAAAATAGTTAATATTTTTAATGGAGTCCCTAAGTCTAAACTTAGGGAAAATAAAATATTAATGTGTATTAATATGAATCTCTGTTAGAGTGGTCCAAAAGACATGGATCAAGCCAGATCTAATCTTAGCTGTTGATTAGGGACTTAATCTTGACTGTTGAGATGTCAACAGGAAAAGTATAAGAGTAGGCTTGAGGGTCACTTGGAGAGGCACACCAGATGATCAATGATTCTATTCCCTAGAGCAGGGTTTGCTAAGAGAGATAGAATCAGTGATCGAGAGAGCTATTGAGGGGCATTGAGTACAGAGGAACAGAGAAGGCAGAGATTGTGTCAGGAGAGCAGCGCAGCAGCCAAGGGGGTGACGTAGAGCCAACAAGGGCTCACGCAGAGGCAGCCAAGTGCTACGCAGAGCACTAGAGGGGCCAGCGTAGCTGACGCAAAGGCTCCTAGAGCTGACGCAGGGCCTCCTGGGGCTGACGTACGCCAAGAGAGGCTGACGCAGGGTCAGCATGAGACAGAGAGGGGCTGACGCAATCCAGATTGGGTAGACGCTGGGTTTGCAGAAGTAGTTTTGTGCTGAGGATCTGCCGGAAGGGTTTTCCGGGGTTTCAACCAGGAGTTTTCTCTCAAACTGTGAG
This sequence comes from Pinus taeda, assembly GCA_000404065.3. Taxonomy (NCBI): domain Eukaryota; kingdom Viridiplantae; phylum Streptophyta; class Pinopsida; order Pinales; family Pinaceae; genus Pinus; species Pinus taeda. The sequence goes on from APFE030236692.1 coordinate 3,027, forward strand.
GTATAGCTGCTAAGGAAATTCTCTGTTGGGTAGGCCAGTGACAACACCCAGATTGTACTCTGATATTGCTTAATAAGAAAACCTTTAGATCGCTCCATCGATTTTCTCTCATTGGGTTTTTTTGGGGACATTGGTCCAAAAAGAATGGTGTCATGTGGTGTGTTTGTTCTTGTTTCTTTTAGTTGCTGATCTTTAATATGTTGAACATGCACTGGTGTTTATTTTCAGTATTTACTTTGTAAATAACTTGTTAAAGAACAATTAATAAGTAGGTAGTAATAAGTCAGAAAAAGTGCATGAAGGGTTTCTAAATTAAGTAAATTTAGAAACTTCAACATAAGACACATCCCTTTGTGTGGCCATATGATTGATATATATTAAGAGCCGTGTAACCGAGTTGGAAGGCGAGAAACAAGCTTTGGGAGGCAAGTTCGCAAGGAAAGGCAAGGCAAGGAGTAATATGCAACTGTTGGAATCATTGTTGGAAATGAATTCAACTTCTATTAAGAATAATGTAAATATAAATACAACATGCAAACCGTTGGATTCAACTTCCAAGTTTTCTTGGATATGCAGTGACCATCCACCAGAACCCTAATGGTTTAGGTGTCTAACATTCCCAACCTTAATCTGAAGGAGTTTTAATGACTACAAGAATAGACCTGAAGTACAAAAACTATATTGCATCCAATGGTGGAATGAGCTCTTTGAAATAGTGTTTTTTAAGGATGATTACAAACCAAATGGGAAAATTTGAGGTCTCTACCAGTGGTGGTTTAAGGTCGATCAACAACTCTAGAACTAAGGCTCAAAGAAGTTCCTGGAACTATTCCAAATATTGATAGAAGATGAAGTATTTTACTAGTGGAAGTGATCCTTGATAATGGTCTGAATATGACCAGAAACTGTGTAACAGAAACCAAAGTCTTTTGTCGGTGGTGGTTTAAGGATGGCCACCACCCAAAAAGCATGCTCATGTAAATTTGTCTCTGGCTACGAACCTGAATCTAGTTAACTCTGGATCTATGCTCTCACAACAAGCTCTGGTTCAGGTTGTGGCTCAAGCTCTCTTGATAAACATTCGAAGTCATTATGTGACCATCAATTCTCCCGCTGCTAGATACAATTTGAGAAGATGAAGAAATATTTACTGCAAGACGAGTCAATACTCGAGAACAAATTTTGTGGTATGACAGGTACATCTTCTTGGCTATTGAAGACCATTGCCAAGAAGCAATCCATCCAAGGTGACTCATCGTTCTTGTAGGACTCTTGTTTTTGGAACATCTGTTTGAATGATGAGGGTGCTTACCATAATTCTCACAAGGGTGAAGATCAAAACATTGATCCTTCACCTGGTGAACTCTATCACAATGTTTGCATTTAACAATTTGTAGTTCTTGTGGAACAGGAGCAAGTGAAGATGGACCATCCTGAAGAAACTTAGCACTATGAAACAGGATGGGATTGGAATAGTGCGGGATATGAAAAGACACAACCTTTTCATATTCAAGACCGGTTATTTTCCTGTGTTAACAACTTCTTCCCAAGGTCTAATGATGGGATGTAAAGTGCAGGTTGGACCTCTACATCTTTATGAAAATTTGGAATGACCTCATAAATATGATTAATCTCTAACTATTGATGAGAGTCAGATTCAGAAAGGGAGTTGTTCTGAATAGAACCAATTCAGAATCACGACTCTTCTCTTGTAGTTCATTTTGCTGTAATTAATATTCGAGTTGCAAAAACTCTATCTTGTCTTGTGCATTTTGTAGATAAGTTCGAATGTTAGAGAGAGTGTCCTTGTTGATTTGGATTGTGTTATGAACATTACATGGTATAAGAGTGTTCAATAACTCTAATATGTTAGTAATTCGAGCCATTTTACAATAACTCACGCTCCGAAATATAAGGGTGTCGACTTCAACTGAAAATGCACCCACTTATAAAGTCAACCAGTAAACCTTTTTCACCAAATGAAATTCAAGTGACTTTAAATGTATTTAAAGTTGAGTGTCAATGAAATCATTCCATCCATGCTCAAACTATCATTGTGAAGACCGATCAGAATGTACATCAACCAATGATATTTTAAAACTGATGCAACTCTAGAGGAATTTAGCCATTGACAGATTCTAGGCGGTAACCACCGATAGAAGCCCATATTGTCCTCGATTATCTTGTTACATTTGCCACACATCTCATGAGATTTGGTGTTTTGGGACAGTCCTCAATTCATCTTTTATATTTTCCATGCATCTCATGAGATTGAGAGTTTTGGGGTGGTAGTGAATCAAGTTGGAGCGTCCACATGGATAGAGCTCCTGCGCAATACGACCTTCAAGTTTCCTACTCTAATCATTAAACTTGACTACGCTCTCTATGAGGCCATGGCTACGATTGTGCTAGAAAAATATGACAACTACAACAACTTGTTCGATGGGAACAACAAGGACCGTATCTCAACACATCGCACTTGTTGGAGATTTCCTCGTCAACCTAGAATAATCAAGAGGAGCACTGAAATATTTAAACTTTATCTCTAGGAGATGCTGATTGATAGAAATGCCATTCTTTTCACTATGGATCGAATGGTGGGTATTTTCCCTTCAGGCTCCTTTTTGCACAAGAGAAATGTCGCTTTGCCTCACAGGTTATTGCATGTGCCAACTAAATACATCGAATCTCCCCATATGAGAGTTTGAGTCTGTAAGGCGATGTTTTGAATATTCGAGTTACAATGCAATTAATTGATGTGGTTAGGGCATGCGTCTCCATTAGCAGTTACTTCATGCACCAGCATATGGGAGAATATTTTTCTATGTTGGGCGGATTGAAGACACACAAAAACACTTCGTATATACCCAAAACTGAAAAGGAGAGTTAGGCAAATAAAAAGAACTAGTACAAGATAAGCTAACCTGCATATGTCGAGGCAACATTATAGAGATTTTATATTTTCTCTTTTTTGCCTTCCCCTCACATTGCTCCGGTTTTGGATAAATTGTAGCTATTGCAGCTTCATCAGTCGACGAGATTTCTAAACCTCTCTAGGGACGAATGCTTAAAATGTTGCAATAACTTATGGTACAAATCTTCACATACGAAGAGACATTTGGCTTATATTACCAAAAAATGCACCTAGTAATATACAACTAGTGATGATTTAGTAATTTACAGACATTGGATTGACACTCTGCATACTGCAATATATAAATTGATTAAAATATTTGGTAAAGAATATTATGAAGAGAATATACTTACAACACCACCAAAAATCTTCAACCATTTGAGAAACGAAGGGAGCACTATTCCGCAAATGATGTCAACGTAACATATGAGTATATACTCAACGATGGTGAGCCTCAACCTCGACAACATCATCAAGGTGTCCATGACACACCCTTTCGAGGCCTTCAGGTCATCCTTACCACCTCCGAGTGTATCCTCGATGAAAAAACATTCGCTTACATGAAGCAACTCTTGGATTTCTTTCAACGATGCATGTGCCCTTTCAGGTCAATCTATACCTCTATTTTGGCTACAAGGGAAACTGAGCAATGTCCCTTTGGACTATGCTCTCTTTTGACCCAGCAATGGCGTGGTTGATTCCAAGAGCAACATACACTACGAAAAAGTTTTTCTACGCCCATATTGCCCTCGAGTAGTATTTTAATTCTATTCAATGAATATCATATCTACCACGATTTGATACCACTGTTGGAAATTAATTCAACTTCTATTAAGAATGATGTACATATAAATGCAACATACAAATCGTTGGTTTCAACTTCCATGGTTTCATGGACATGTAGTGATTTTCCACCATAACCCTAACAAATTAGGTGTCTAACAACAACTTTGAACCTTGCCGTAAGTCTGAGCCACGAAGTATGGCAAAATTGAATTTGAGGTTCAGTCTATCCTCACAGGTAACGTAGAGAAACAAACTTAACCAACCAAATTTCAAGAGGAGGTTCTATGCACGAGTTGGACAATGATTGTAGCTAAGGGTTTGGAATTGTGATTTCAACAGTAGGTGAAGATGTTTTGACCTCATTTTGAGATAGCCATATGCCACACTCTGAAGTCCCTTTACCAACCAAAGGTGCGAACCCATGGGTGGATTGAGTAGGCTGTTTTTAATGTAGATTTTAGGGCTTCATTTAGGATTAAATAAAGAGCTATCTTGGATATTTGGCACCATTGTAATGCATTTGTGAAACGTTCATGATAACATTTGTGGGTTTATTGATGGCCCCTTTTTCGAGATCTTGGTGTACTTCTTTATGAGCATTATTTTATTGTATGAATGTGACATAATATTGTAATAGGAAAATAATAATGTGATGATTGGACTCTTACACACGAGAGGGAATGTTAATTGAAGATTGGTCATTATACTTGTGTTTTGATTACAAGTTGGATTCGACAAACATAATATATCTAACATGTGAATAGAAGTGCTAGGAGTGTAATCTGGGAGACAAATACTTGTAAGTTGGTCACTGCCACTGTAAGGAACCCCGTCGATGCCTCACGCTCATAGGGCCTCGACACGCTTTTACTCAAGAAATGCTCTGGGGGCATTACATAGTCAAGGCTTTAAAAAATGATGAAAAAGTTGCCCTAGAAGGGTGGAAAGAGTAGGATGAGAGAAGGGTTAACCCTTGCCTCCACGATTGCTCCCTTTTTTCATCTATACACTAAGGATGTTGGACCTCCATCAACTGGTTGCATGGCCATGGTACTTTTCCTTGAAGACCTTCCCCTCCATTGCCATTATAATCACAAGCACCTATGGATTGAAGGGTTGAGCTAGGACATGTCACCTCCCCTTAGGGGCTGGAACACTTTTATGGGAGTTATTCTAGTGAGATATTTGATGTGTTCTCAACTTCAGTTGTTATTACGCCCTTAACAATTAAGTGTGGTCCACTATGATGCATCTATGATCATTGTCCCTAGTGATTGGTGCAATTTGTTGTGTATCTTGAGGTTGTAGTAATCTAAATGTTACCAAAGTACAAGATAAGGATGCTTTCACATGTCACTTATCTAATCAAACACACCATACCTTGCAGGAAATGGAGCACTCTTTGCAAGAAAGTAAATCACAAGGAAGGTGAATCACAACTGCATGAAAGTAAACACATTGATAGTGTAAAAACAATAGCTACTAGAGGTGACTTGTTCAAGTATGATGATATTCTTGATTGTTGTAACATTTATGCAATAACACGTGCTTATTGTGCAAATGTGATAAATAAATAATTTAGCAATAAAGTGTATAAATCAAGAAATCAGATTCACACAACCCTTGATCTATAAACTACTACCGTGCTGAAAATTAAGAAAAAATAAGCTACAAGCTACTTGCAACAACAACCCAAATTCCCAAAAACACAAATCTGCACGACATTAATTATACAATCAATTACCTATGAAGCTAATGCCCGAAATGTATAACATGGAGTTGTAGCAATAATTAGTCAATAGAAACGTGGCATAAGAGTGTTATTGTAGCAAAAGGAAAGTAATGGAGTTGCAGCCAGAGTGATTAACTACAAATTAATATAATGATAAATACAAAATCTAAGCTAGTGCTACAAGCGGTATCGGGCTAAGGAGGGGGCCCTACCTCCTTAGACAAGGTAATATTAAATCTTCAATTCAATATATCATGAGAACGCCATCGAATAATTGGAGCAGAAGACACTTTTCGTTGTAGGAATGTAGAAATTACACAATGCGTTTTAACAATACTTCCCCCCCCCAGGCTTTGAAGGAATTCAGGTATTTATACAAAATGTTAGCATATAAACTGAGTTAAAGATCGGATAGCCAACCTAAGAGAATCCATGAGGTTACTCTTATGGAGAAATGCTAAAGCATGTGATATCATTGAAATCATCAATAATCGGACTGGGTAGAACATATGATGCCACCCCTCATTAGTTCTTCACTTTAGAAATAATACCATCTCAATTTTTTGTTTCTTTTCATTCTCCAACATTGCCGAAGGGCTGAAATTTTAATGGATGTATTAAAGGGTTTCAACTTTCAAGGCTAATTATGACATTAGTCTCTCCCTCATGACCGTATTGCTTTGGTCTCTTATCACAATGATGAGATTGTTAGGAGAAAAAAGACAAGGGCAATGGTGCAAGGTGCAAGGCCAATAGGCATTTGTTAAAGTGTTCGATGATTGACTTTACATTTTTGCGCCCACACTATTATTGGGAAGAGACAGGGGGGATTTGAAGAGTCGTTAAAGAGTTGACACTGATTTAGAGAATGACGAGAATTAAACTCTATATTCTTGATCCTTTTTCTATATGACCCTGCATCACAATTTGACCCCAACACTTAAGATGTTGGTGCGACATCTACCCTCTTTCCCTTTAGAGGGTGCTGTTGGGCACCTTGGTGATGACATCTTGCTATTATGGCACTTTGGAGGCACACCCATGGATTTGGAGCTACCTTTGGAGTATGGAGTACTCATTAGCCTATTCCTCACTTGTGGCATTTTGGGCTCCTTTGGATGATGACCTCCTAGTGGAGGTTTTTCTCCCACACACATGGGTTATTTTGGCATTATTTGTTATGTTTTTGAGCAATTGAGGTTTTCTTGTAACCTCGCACTTGTTAAACACGTCAACAAACTTTTGTAGTTAGGGATTTTACTTGTAAATTTGTAAAAGTAATGGTGGTAAGTCTCATATAAATATGGGCTCCCCTTATTTCATTTCATCATCACACATTTTGATCACTCTTCTCTTGTAAGATTGCGAATTGATCTCTTTTTTGTTGCTTCGGAAATATGTAACTTTTCTATGGTGTGAATCCTTGTGGAGATGGTATTTTGCATGGAGATGTTGTTCTGGGATTGAAAGAAGTGATTCTTTGGAGAATTTTGTAAGTTTCATTGATATTTTGGATATTGTATGTGTGAAGTAAGGTTTCTATTTATGTCATGACTAAATGCTAGACTTGTATTGAAATTTTGTTCCATTGATGCATGCAAAATTGTTTTCTTTGAAGCCTATGGAGCCTTTGAATGTGCATTACTTGCATTTAGTTTCTCACCTCAAAGAATAAATAGTTAGGGTTTTAAAAGTGGATGCCCTAATCATCCCCCATTACTTCATAAAGTCCATTTAGGATAAGGAACTAATCGTTATTGTGTTCATCATCCATAAATGAGGACTATGAGACAAATGTTCACTTAATGAATACGAGAGTTTGATAGGATATCTATTTTTGTGGAGAAGAATTATCATGAAGGTCGGAGATCGGATCGGTTGGTATGTAGGTTAGTGATCTTGTGTCAGTGGTTCGTAGGTAGATAGAGACAACTGCGATATTGAGGAAAGCAGCTGGGCAGGGTTCATCTAAGACTTCAGTGAAGGTGCAAGCAAAGGAACCAGAGTTGTATGATGGTACTAGAAGTACGAAGGTGATTGGAAATTTTTGTTTGGATGTAGAGAAATATCTTCGACAATTGGGGGCATGCCTAGAGGAGGACAAGATTACGGCTGCTGCTAAGTATTTGATAGGGAATGCAAAGCTGTGGTGGAGGTCTAGGGTGGAGCAGATTGTTGCTGGTCATATCTAGGATGATATCACTATGTGTGCAAAGATGAAGGAAGCTTTGTACATGTAGTTTGGACCAAAGGATTAAAGTTGGAATGCAAGGACTAAGTTGAGGAATGAGGTAGTTTAGTAGCATACATGCTTATATTCATGAGTATTTTGGTCTCATGTTGGAGATCAAGGATATGCCTGATGGAGATAGGTTGTTTAACTTCATGATGGGATTGCAGCCTTAGGCACAGCCGCACAGATAGAGGTGAGAAGGAAAAATGTTCATGCACTTGCAGAGGTTATCATTGCAGTAGATAAGCTTTTGGATTTCTGTGAAAATGGGAAGAGAAAAGGGAAAGTGCAGGGTGGTGATAAGAGCAAGAAAAGGAAGAAAAGGGAAATCTTAGAAAGAGGATGACATAAGCAGAGTAGTTCAGGGAAGTAGAAGAATTTTCTTTCATGTTTGATATGCGGAGACAACGTTGCACAAAGCAGGGTTGTTTTTTAGAAGCGGGGACGTGGAAGCGTCATTTCCCAAAAATCTAGGAAGCGAAGTGTCTACTATATACATATATATATTTATATTTTTTTGCATTTATATAAAAAAACATCCAAAATACCAAATTAGTTGTAGAAGACATGAAAACATGCATATTTTTACATAAATCAAGATAGATACGACATCTATTGGACATCAATGATAAATTATTCCAACATCAACCATCTAGAATCTAGATTCCTCTTCTTTTGTCTACCCTTTGCCTCTACTTTTATTCTATAAGGATATTAGTCAACATTGCCTAATTTTGATCAAACAACTTAATCCAAGCCTTATAATATGGTAGAGGAAGCTTAACATGCTTGATCAATGATTTTGACTTGAGTGAAGGGTACATAATTGCTAAGGCCATGACAAAGGAGTTCAACAATCAACAACACCAACACTGGGTTACATATAGCACTTGGTGCTCTTGATTAAATTCCAATCACATGCCCTCATACACGATATAATCCATTGAAATGCCACAATCCCATTGATCCTGAAAATTGTTAAGCCTGCTGAACTTTGAATGGGATATGAAATTCTATTTTCTCCATATGAAGTTTGATGAGGTTGGAACCACTCTCAAACATCCTGATTCATTTCATGGTAATGTTAAAAATTTAAGTAAAAGGATGGAAATGAAAGATCCTCTTACTTTAAGAATTTAACATTACCATTAGGGAGCATCTAGGAAGCGTCTAGGATGCATCAAGGGGCACCATGGGAGTATTCAGAAAGTGTAGTTCCTCACATAACTGTTCGAATTTCCAAAATAAACAAAAACAAAAAAAGCCCCGCAGAATTGTGTGAACTGTCCACCTTCTCTTTGATCTGCTTGCGATACGCGATGGATACTCGCTCGAACCTCCACAGATCTGCACATGATCCTTTTCGGATCCGCAGATCGGGCCGCCATGAATCTAATTTTCCAGGAATCGCCAAAAAAGGCGAAACCATAGATCCGATTTTCGGATCCTCAGCTCCTCTAAAGAATTGGTGGCAAATCCATAAGGGACACGGTTCTGCCTCTAGATCCTTGGGGGGGGCACGGTTCCTGTAACACTGTGTAAATAGATCATATGGATAAGAATATGTCTGTTGAAGTAGAAGTTGACTACGATGTAGGAGGCAGAGAATACTTTTGTGGTAGTGATGCAGGTTTTAGGTGGAACTTCTTCAAAAGAGGCCACTCTAAAATAGGATCAAAGCAGAAATCGATTGAATTATGTAACTGTTGATTTTTTTGGGAGTCAGTAGGTTGCTTTTGTGGATAGCAGTGCTACTCAGGACTTCATGAGGGAGGATCTAGTGAGGGATATTGGGATTGTAGATTGTTGTAGTCCTTATTTCCTTTAAAGAAAGGAACTATGAGGATAGGAGAGTTGTCAATAGTTAGGGATATTATAGTGTAGATTGGATATTGGAGTGGGAAGCTTGACTTGATGGTCATTCAATTGGATGACTATGAGGTTGTATTGGGATATGAATTTTTGATTGGAGAGAGGGTTGTGCCTATACCACACTGGGATAGATTGTTCATTCTTTGGGGAGCAAAGCCTGTGAGTTTTTCGATTGTATGAGGCATTTTAGATGGAGGTGCTAGGATGATAGTTATCCTTGTGGCAGAGAGATAGCTTGATGATGAGATTCTTAGGAGCTTGGATCATGTGGAGTATATCCTTTTACAATAGACCAAGATGATGACAAACTTGTTAGAGAGAGTTCCAAGTCTTATCAAGAGATCTCAGATGGTTGATGTTGAGACATAACCACCTGAGTTTGACGGATTTGCTGACATTTATGATGACGAGGGAGATTTGACAGAGCATTACCTTGATGATGATGGAGCCAAGAGGATTTTATCTATAGTTTGGGATGAGGTTCAAAATGATGAGCCTTGGTATAGACGAGCCAATAGGGAGCTTGAGGAGTCTAGGGAGATTATAGAGTTAGATGTATGGCTTCAGGATCTAGAGTTGGAGAGATTGATTAAGGAAAGTGAGGGTAGGATAGGTTCATACCCCCCATTATTGAGATATGTTGCATACAGATATGGAGGGGTCATTCCATGGGGTTGACGATCATTTCTAGCATCAGATAGAGCATATTCGAGAGGTTGGGGTACATATTCAGGAGGTTTAGTTGGATATGGAGTGTGGAGAGGTAGTCCTTGAGCCTACCCCACTTCATCTTCTCTGTGAGCTCTTGGAGATGGGCTCGTCGTTAGTTGGTCAAGGTGGCGAGTGTAGAGATATGTGGAGAGACTAGCAGTGGTGCTTCCTGATGAGCAAATTTGAGATGGTGGATTTTATGTGTAGAGATGTTTGGGATGACATTGGGATGTGAAGTGTTTGCACTTGTTTGGGTGGCAAGATTTCTTGTGGAGTTGGCGTTATGATCAAATTAGCTATCGGATTAGCTCATAACACAAGGGGATCCAACACATGCCATTCTTATGAGAGCATTCACAGGTTCACATGATTGATGCAATGTTAGGAGATGAGCATTATTCACATGATTCGTGCAGTTTGATAGGAGGTTGCTCTATGGCATGGGATGTTAGTTTGATGGACAATCTTCTTGAGGATGCAACACCTTGGTGACGGATGGATTGCTAGGGGGTTCATTGTTGAGGATGACAACATCTTTGAAGAGGGGGAGGATGTTAGGCCCTTCGAGTTGAGCGCCATGAGTTGGGCGAGTCATGTCATAAGACTAGATAGGAATCACATGAGTTATATTGATTGTTTGGCATTTTGGGGTTTCTTAATTGAGCGAGACGAGATTGTTGAGATGAACGCATTCATGATCAAGTTAGATGGTTGAGATGAGAGCACCCAAGTGTAATGAGTTGAATGGGTATGAGTTGGAGCAAGTGTTTAGTGCTCGCCCAAAATTTAGGTTTCCCTTATGATGGGTCACGTTAGTTAGGTCGCGCCAATTGAGCCCACACATCACCACATTGGAGATTTCACCATGAATTGGGTCAATTTCATGAGAAAGGAGGTCAGAACAAATATTTTTTCAATCAATTGGTGAGATGTGAAGGGATGGCCGACTAAAGAGACGTGTCTATTGGATGAGACACATACATTTGTGTGACCATATGATCCATATATAATGAGAGTTGTGTAATCGAGTTGGAAGGCAAGAAACAAGCCTTGGGAGGTAAGTTCGCAAGAAAAGGCAAGACAAGGAGAAATATGCAACTGTTGGAATCATTGTTGGAAATGAATTCAATTTCTATTAAGAATGATGTACATATAAATATAACATACAAATCTTTGGATTCAACTTCCAAGGTTTATTGGACATGTAGTAATTGTCTACCATAATCTTAATGGATTAGGTGTCTAACTTTCCCTCCCTTAATCTCAAGGGGTTTATATGAGTCCAAGAAGAGATCTAAACTGTAGAAATTCATGACAACCAATGGAAAAATGAGCTCTTTGAAATGGTGGTTTTTAAGGATGACAAAAAACCAAATGGGAGAACTTGAGGTCTCTATTGATGGTGGTTTAAGGTCAGTCACCAACTCTGGAACTAAAGCTTAAAGCAGTTCCTAGAACAATTCCCAATATTGCTAGAAGTTGGAGTCTTCTACTAGTGGAAATGCTCCCCGATAATGGTCCGAAGATTACCAGAAACTGTGTAGTAGAAACCAAAGTCTTCAGCAAGTGGTGGTTTAAGGATGGCCACCAACCAGAAAGCATGCTCATGGAGCATAAATTTGTCTTTGGCTACAACTCTGAAACTGGTTGACTCGAGCTTTAGGCTCTTGCAACTAGCTCTTGTTTAGGCTCTCTTTATAAACCTTCAAAGCTAGTAATCGACCGTCAACCCCCCCTTGTGATACAAGGTGAGAAGATGAAGAAATATTCACTACAAGAGAAGTTAATACTCGAGAAAAAATTCTGTTGTATGATCGGTATATCGTCTTGTCTATTGAAGACCATAGCCAAGAAGTAATCCATCCAAGGTGAATCTTCATTCTTGTTTTTGAAACATTTGTTTGAATGATGAGTGTGCTTACCACAATGCTGACAAGGGCTCACAACGGTGAAGATCAAAACATTGGTCTTTCACATGGCCAACTCTATCACAATGTTGGTATCTAATAATTTGTTGTGGCTATGGAATATGAACAAGTGAAAATGAACCATCCTAAAGAAACCTAACACTATGAAACTTGATGGGCTTGGAATAGTTCAAAATATGAAAGGACATGTCCTTTTCATATCCAAGACCAGTTATTTTCCTTTTGTTAACTTCTTTCCATGGTCTAATAATGGGCTTGTGAAGTGCTATTGAACCTTTGCATCTTTATGCAAATCTGGAATGATCTCACAAATCTGATTAATCTTTGATTGTTGACGAGAGTCAGACTCATAAAGGGAGCTGTTCTAAACATGAACCAGTTCAGAATCATGACTCTTCTATTGTATTTCATCTCGTTGGAATTGAGATTCGTGTTGTAGAAACTCGATCTTGTCTTGTGCATTTTGCAAATAGGTTTGAATGTTAGAGAGTGTCCTTGCTAATTTGGATTGTGTTATAAATAGTAGATAGTATTAGAGGGTTCAATAACTCTTAATTATTAGTAATTCAAGCCATTTTACAATAACTCAAGCTCAAAAATTTAAGGGTGTTGACTTCAACCGAAAGTGCACCCACTTGCAATGTCAACGAATAATCTTTTTTCACTAAATGAAATTCAAGTTAAATGCTAAACTAGACCTCATGTAATTTAAATGTATTTAAAGTTGAATGTCAATGAAATCATTCCAACCATGCTTAAACTATCATTGTGAAGACCAATTAGAATGTATATCAACCAATGATATTTTTAAACCAATGCAACTCCACCAGAATTGAAGCAATTGATATATTCTAGGCAGTAACCACCATAGAAGCTCACATTGTCCTCGATTAACTTGTGACATTTGCCACACATCTCATGAGCTTTTGTGTTTTGGGATAATACTCAATTTTTTTGTTATATTTTCCATGCATCTCATGAGATTCAGAGTTTTGGGGTGGCAGTGAATCAAGATGGAACATCCACATGGATAGAGGTCTTGCATAATACGGCCTTCAAGTTACCCGCTCCGGTCATGAAACTCGACTATGCTTTCTTTGAGCCCACGGCTACTGTGGTGCTAGATAGATATCACAACTACAACAACTTGTTCAATGTGAGCAACAAAGATCATATCTCAACACATCACACATGTTGGAGATTATCTCGTCAACTTGGAATAATCAAGAGCAACACTGAAATATGTAAAATTTATCTCCAGGAGATGCCCGTTTATAGAAATGCCATTCTTTTCCCTTTGGACCGAATGATCGATATTTTTGACTTCAGCCAACTTTCAGCAAAAGAGAAATGTTACTTTCCCTCACAGCTTATTGCATAGGTCGACTAAATACATCGAATCTACTTGTGAGAGTATGAGTCTGTAATGTTTTGAATATCCGAGTTGCAATACAATTGATTGGGTTTTCTAACATTTATAAAATATTCAATTTTATTTCAAATATTGATCTAATAACACATTCAATTCAGATATGGAGTGGCGACATCATAGAATAAGATGAATGAGAAGTCGAAATCCTCAAGAGAAATTGATGTGGTCAGGGCATGCATCTCCAATAGAAATTACTTCATGCACCAACATATGGGAGAATAGTGAAACGACCCAACTAAAAAACTGAAATGTCCGACCTAAATTTTTTTTTTTTTTTTTTTTTTTTTTTTTTTTTTTTTTTTCACAGCAATTACAATAGGAAAACAAACACATTAACTTTTCAATTTAATCAACACATACATCACTGATGTTCATTCAGGAAATAACATCACATTTATATGCTTTAAATCTAAGATCAAGTAATAAGAAATACACATGTACCGTACACCGGAGAGGCGCGATTTCGCTTGATCGGTTGTAGCGGGTAATTCCTTGTCGTTGGTCCATCTGCGAGTATATGATGCCGCACTTGATCCGAACGAGACCCACCGGTTAACCTCCCAACCTACTCCTTGGGTACTCTTCTTCCCCGCGGACCCCCGAGCTGCAATGGGGTTGTACAATGGAGGAAGAGTCTAGCTGGCAGAGGAGAGCAACCGTAGCTCAAGAGTCCCCTCTCTAAAACCCTCTGCCTCACCAAACTCACTATAGCTTCGTAGTCACTGCCTTCAAAAAATATCATCCATCCAACAATAGGGTTCCCCCCAAAAGGTCCCTTCTACCATGGCCTGCCCCTTCTTTTATAAGATTTCTCATAGATGACACTTGGCATGTCATGCATAATTATAATATTTTTTTCTTTTTAATAGCTTGATTATTCACCCACCCATGTGTCATTCTCTCAGCAAGGGTCACCCAAATTATTTACTTAACTTTTTATTTAAAACTAATATTTTCCTCACCTCACAAGATTCCTATTTCTTCTCCTAGTTGTCTCTTTATTCCCCCCTTTTATTCCTTAAATTGTGTTTATTACTTGGAGTCAATTAATGAGTCAAGATTTTATCCCCAATCTACTTCCTAAATTAACTCAGGTTATCTCTTAGAGGGATATTCTTATGTTGATTGATGCCACATGGAGATTCTCTACATTTCTATAAATTTAATTTATTTTTCTTATTTTAATTCACCTTCCTCTTTCTTAATTAAGTTTAATTGGTTTAGGATTAATCTTTATCCTTACAATATGTTTGTCTTCCCCTTTTATCTAATTCCACCTAATCTACCTAGCATTTTCCATCATGGGGAGGGTAGAATTTTTAAGGTACTCTATTTATTTCTTCCTATGATCCTTCTTATTCCAAGTTTTATTTTTGATTTAATTTTCTTGGTTTCCAATCATCATTTTCCCTTGATGTAACTTTACCTAGTTTTCATTCCTTACTTATATTTATTTATCATTATTTATTTTTAATGATTCCAAGGGTGCCGAGTTTGGTTGTGCCCTTCAAGAACTTCCCTAGAAGTTCCAAGGGTGCCACACCTTAACAGTTTAATTGTGATGCCAAGGGGGCCAAGTTGGTCGTGCCCTTCAAGAATTTCCCTAAAATTCCAAGGGTGCCACACCTTAACAGTTTAATTGTGATGCCAAGGGTGCCAAGTTGGTCGTGCCCTTCAAGAATTTCCCTGAAATTCCAAGGGTGCCACACCACTTGCCCTTCAAGCATCCAGTGGCTACGAGGGGAAAATATTGTGCAACGTCATAGACCACTATCGTCTCTTATGTTGCCTTCTATAGTGAGACTAATGGTGTCGGGGATCAAGGAATTCGCCTTGATGCGCGCCCCCCAGTAGGCTCGTCATGAGCGACCCAACTTTGAGACCTGCCCTCATGGCATCGTGATCTTCAAGGCGAAGGTGTTTCAACCCTTCCAGCCCAAGTCACGGCGGAGTGCTAGTGGGTGAGATCAGGGACACTGTCCCAACCCTGCCATGTAGTTCCATCTACTTGTACAACCCCATCACCCATATGTGAGTCATTCGGCCAAGCAACTCATCTGTGCCTGCAACCATTAACATATCATCAGAATATAGATAAACATATATAGCAGGTTTCAAAATCGATTAGAATTTCAAAGATAAAATAATATAAATTTTCATCAAACCAGGTGTCGTCAACTCGTCATGTGCGAGTGCCTCTGGTGGTTTTCCTGCCATCCTCAATAATAATCAGTAACCAGGTTTTTCAATGTTAGTCATTGTCATAATAGCATTATTACCATCACCTGGTCATTCACATCATTGTTCATTGTGAACCAGAACTAATGTAAGTAGCTAACATAGGGGATACCTCCATCATGGCTAGCATCATCATAACCTTAATGGAGCCATACATATAGATCAAAGCTATCATCATTATAACATCAAAGAAACATGTTTATCCTTTACTACTATCACCATCATGATATCAATAGGGAGGACACATAACCATTAATTATATCGTAATCATAATATTAATAGAGAACATACATAACCATCACATTCACTGATGATAGAGTCACGTTTCTGGATCCTCAGCCTGAGTTACTCATAGACTAAAGTATGTAAGATAATGTCATATTAGAGTCAGGAAACTAGAGTGGGCACTACGCTAACTTCCTTCAAAGGAGTTGCTTCTCATGATGAATGGAAAGAAACGATGCAGAAATAATATGATGCTTTGATAAAGAATGGCACCTGGAAGCTGGTTGATCCTCCATTGGGAACCAAACTATGAGGAGACTTTTCCCCCACAACAAAATGGGCTACCATCCAGACACTCTTTGCCTTGGGAGCTCAGAATGGTTGGAAAGTCCATCAAATGGATGTAAAAATTGTTTTCTTGAATGGATATCTGAAATAAAATGTTTTTGTGTCCCAACCAGAAGGATTTGTTGTGAAGGATCTGGAACACAAAGTATGCAAGTTTGTAAAATATTTGTATGGCCTCAAGCATGCATCGCAAGCTTGGTACGAGAAGTTAACTGAGCATCTTCTGAAACTCAATTTCAAACATTATGATCTTGATGATGCAACTTTGTTTGTTAAGAAAGTTGGAAAAATAATTGTATACCTTGTGGTGTATGTAGATGATCTTCTAATGATATGGAACAATGAGAGCTACATTGCATCCATAAAGAAAGAACTGGGGAAAGGTTTTGAAATGACAGATTTGGATTATGTTCACTACTATCTTGGTATTGAAGTAACTCAACATTTGAAGCTTATATTCCTCTCTAAGAAGAAGTACATTGGAGATTTGTTGAATAGGTTTGGCATGGTTGAGTGCAATCCTTTGACTACTCCAATGGTATAGAACTTAAAGCTCACATCCACTGAAGGAAAAGAATTTGAGGATGCAATGGGTATAGACAATTCGTAGGAAGCCTCAACTACCTGACTATTACCAGACCAGACATTTCATTTGTTGTTGGAATCCTCTCCATGTTTATGCAAAAGCCTTGTGAGGGTCACTGGTCTATTGAAAAAGAGTTATAAAGTACTTGAAGGGAACTCAAGATTTTGGAATCAAGTATACATAGGTGGATGACTCTGATTCAGATTTCGATGGAGATAAAAAAACTGGAGTATCTGCTTTAGGTTATGTTATTAGTCTTGGATTAGGAGTTGTCTCCTGAAGGTCACACAAACAACTAGTTCCAGTAGATTCCACAACTGAGGCAAAATATGTGGCAACAGTTGAAGCAACAAAGGAAATTGTGTGGCTCGGGAAAATTTTGGAAGATTTGCAAGAGAAACAAGTACATTCAACTCCTCTTTTGATTGACAACACTTTTGCAATAAAGTTGGCCAAGAACCGAAAGTTCCATGATCGAACGAAGCATATAAATACAAAATACCATCTAATTCAACATCATGTTGAGGCCAAAACAATCTGCCTACAACATTGTTCCACAAATGAGAAAATTGCAGACATCTTCACCAAAGCACTTGGAAAGGAAAAGTTTGAAATATTTAGAATGATACTTGGACTCCCCAACATCCCTTCAGATTAAGGGGGGAATGTTAAACACCTAATCTTTGGGATTAGGAATCCTATGTAAATATTGTAAATAGCGAAATAAGAGAAGTTAGAAGACGAAGCGACATTGGGAGATGAAATCCAATAGTCTCCCTATCCTTATATATAGTCATATTCTATCTTAATGAAAATTCAACAAATTAATTCATGGATTTACTCTTGGCCTGACCTTATTTAATATTTTTCGATCGAACTTGTTTCTTTCAGTCGAACAGTTAAATTTAACTTTTGGCCAAAAAATTGGTCATTTAAATCAAAAACTCTATCACCTTCAAATGGCACTATAGTCTCCTCTAATTCCATCTCTTCGAAGCTTGCAAGTGACATTTTCCCCTTTGTATTAAGTTATATATGTTGCCAAGTTTTCACAAACATCATTGAATTGTGTGTCATCTATGCAAACAGGACAAAAAAATATTATTTTCTTTTATCAAATGCAAATGCATTTCAGTACTCTCTTGTTTTAATTGAATGCAATTTTTTATTCTCTTTTATTGTTTCAACTTCATCTGGAATCAATCTATCTACATCTTGGACTCTAGTATGCCAAAAAAACTTGTAGTATATTCAAACAAGAATTTAAATATGTTATTTAAAATACAACTTATATATCAATGATAATCATCGATTGGTTATTTAAACTTTAAATTTTAAAATTTTAAAATTAATAAAAATCATCACATATTAAAAATATATGCAAGTTAATATATATGTACATACATGTCTACATCCCTTGATAGGTTAGTCGTGTGGCTTAGTGCAAAAATGCACCATTGAACAACCTGTTCAGTTGAGACAAGTCGGTTTGCAAAGTGGTCTATTTGATATCTTTGAAGTGTTTGTTTTATACATGCCCTTGCACCATCATGTTCTCCTTTTCCATGACCAGTGTCAAAGAAATTCCAAGAATGTTTAATGTTGGTTTTCATATGAAGACGACACAACCAAAAGGATCATTGTGAAGATTTGAATTGACCTGCACATCCATCTGACCATATCCAATGTTCATTGAATTTTATTTCATGGCCTTTCATTGGGTCATAAATCTTATCAAAGCAATGTTGTACAAAATGTGTATCATGTGTACAGTCATCGTTGATATAAAAATGATATTCTTTAATAACATGTCGATTATCACTGATGCTTTCTATATGATCAACATTTTGTTCAGCATGTCTATATAGAACATGGCCAAGCATGGAGGCTTGGTCGGATGATAATATTCACTTTGTATTTCATTTTGTGCAACAAATGCGTAATTTTCCACAAAATCAATTATCGACAAAATGGTCCTTGGTAGAAAAAATTCAAGGGATTTTTTGAATTGTAGGTCTTTCCATTGAGCTCTATGATAATGCTTGATGTATTTATAAATTTCTGTCTCAAACATCAAAAACTCTATCATAGAAATTTCTTCTTCTTGTAAATCAATCCTTCTCGCATTTGTACTACCACTTGCACCAATCGATGTATGGATATATTCATATTTCTTCCATTCCACTTTTATGTTAGACATTGATTGATCATAATCAATAGGATATTTGTTGTCAAACAAAGTCAAATTTCCACAATTTTCGCATTTTTTACCACCAACACGTTTATTTTGGTAAAATAATTCATGATTTTCTCGTTCACATAGAATTTTGGATACGAAATAATGGATAGTGGAAGGAGGAGGTGAATTTTTCCAAAAATGTTTTACCAAAATTAAGGTGTCAATATAATTGAAAGTCCACATGATAACGACGACAACAAGTGTCATGTACAGTGACAGGCTTAACATACCATGGTTTTTGTTGCACAAAAGTATTGATTGAGACATTAATTCCATGATTATCTTCTTTGAAATTATTGAACAACTCTATTTGAGTGGTGTCCAAGATATGTTTTGTATGTTCTTCATACTAATTTTGTGTTATTCTTCATCGCTTCAAATCTCTATATTTTGGTGAAACACATGAATTTTTCGCCAAATATTCATATATCTTTTTCTTTTACATTTTCTCCAAGTCTATCTTTGTATGGTTCCCTACAAATAACTGCCCAACAGGTAAGCTCATCATTTTCAATCAAAATTTTCTATGTTTGTGCAATGTTTTTCGTGAGGTCCCTAATGCTTTTGCCATAGATTTTATCAAACGATTTTCTTTAGTAATTGATGAAACCACTATTGTTTGTATTGGTCTACGTGCATCTAGATCACTTTTTTTTCTAGATATTCCAATTGATTTTATAGCACTACTTATATTTTGAATCACATTTTCCTTCACTTTTTAATATTTTGTTGATTTTCAAATGCCCCTGAGTGTTGCACCTTCTTTTAATTTCTTCAATGTAAAGAGACCTCTCAAAATTTCAACTTGAATTGTCACATTTTCGTCTTTGAAGAACTTATCAATAATCAACTTAACACGATATTATATAACATGGTCAACATTTTTATCTCCATATGTGATAGTGTCAACATTTTCTAACATCTTATCATCGATATTGATTTCATTTGTACATATGGGAATTTAATGTAAATGAATATAAATTCAAAAATTAAATTAAAAAATAGAGTTCACAAAATTGAAACTAATATGTATAATTTCAATGATACATGACATATATATACATACTTATAGGCGGTTCAACTTCTTCTTCACTTGAATATCATTCAACATCTTCAACAACATCATCAATCACTGGTTCATTTTCTTCTTCACTTTGTCTTTCAACATTTTCAATCGCATTATCAATGTTATGAGGAAAATCTCTCTCTGTTTACATTGCAAAATATTTTTCACATTAGTTCATCAAATAAAAAATAAATTGCACAATACACTTTTAATTTTTAAATATCATTTATAATATCTACATTTACATATCAGGTTCAACTTCTTGTTGAGATTGATTTCCCCTTTCAATATTTAAGCATTGTTCATTTTTTCTTTTGTAATAGTTTCTCGAGTATTCTCTACAAGCCTCAATGTCTCTAATTCGATCATATTTTCTCTTGCAATTTCTTTGATTCCCCATGATAATTCAATTTATATATATTTTTAAAATCAAACCCAAAAAAATCACTTTCAAAATCAAGCCCAAAAAAATCACTTTCAAAATCCAACCCAAAAAAGTCACTTTCAAAATCCAGTGAAAAAAATGACTATCCAAAAATTAGATTCAAAAAAGTTTGTTATTCAAAAGTTGCACGAGGAATGTGAGTTAGAAAATAACGTTTTTGCCAAGTTTATTTATAGCTTTCAGTCGAAATGGTTATCAGAGGGTCGTATCGTTTCAATTTCGCGATCGGCAGTAAATATGGGTACATTTTTTGGCTGAAAAAATTTAGACTTTCACCCAAAAACTTTTTTTCCATTAAATTTAATGTTCGTTCACAAAGAAAATAAATAAATAAAAAATTGGCCAAAAACATTATTTTTTCGATTGAAAAGCTACAACTTTGCAATAACTCAGCTCCGTTCGCCTTTCTCCATTTTTGGAATATAGTGAATTTACTTTCGGAACCAACACCACCATTTGCAAAATTAAATCTACTTTCACTAGATATAAATTTTATGGAATTTCATAGATATTTGATAATTTTAACTAATTTTCTAGTAAAATGTATGCAAAATTTTTTTGAAAGTCATTATGATTCACTAAAATGAAAATTTTGTATTTTCCAAAATACACTGTGAAAAAATATGGAAAATTTATGGTGCATTACGTTGCTCTGTCTTCTTTAATGGGTAGTTTTTAGATTTTTAGTTTTTAACAAATATGATTAGAAACATGGTGTCTTGTTAAACATCTTCAAAATTTGCAGTTTTTTCATATTGTTTCAATTCAAAAAATTCTTGTAATTATGATATGCATTTGTTAGTTTCATAAATATAGCAATACCAATGTAGATTTTGTCTAGATTGTTGCAGCACACTTTTTTTTTTTCAAAAACGCAAGGTTAACAAAGAATAAATTAAAGAACACACTATCAAACAATTGTTAAATTAACAACCAAATGTGAATAAAAAAAATTCTAAAAAATAAGCAATAGAAAGCTAATAAAATTTCTGACAAGTTTTATTTTTATTGTAAAATGAAATTCTAAACAAAAAAAATACTTTTGCTTACCAAAAGTTGAAAAACTTTTAAAAGTTGTATTTTTTCTCAAAAAAGAGCCAAAAGTGTAACCCAACTTCATATTTTTACCCCTAAGTGATTGTGCTAACATAGAACAACAGAAAGATAACATTTCTCTAGCCTTTGATCAAATATTGTGTCTCTATTGTTTTTGGTTGTCTTATATTTCCTTTGGTTTTTTGTTCTATCTACAATTACTTATTGTTGCTGGAAGAATATTGGATAAATTGATTGCTAATTGAAGAGTTGTAATAAATGATTGTCTTAATCATAGAGCTTTGGAAAATTAACAAGAAAAAACTAAGTTGACAAGATAGAGTTTTAAATGACATTGTGTAAGAAGATCTTGTTGATGAGCAGTGATGACAAGAAGTTTTTTCTCAAGTTGTGGTGACAACAAACTATGTGTTGACTTTGGAAAACTTCCTCTTGTGATAGTGTGGAGTTATATGGAAGTCAAACTACATAACCTTGTGACAAAGTTTCTTAACAGTGTTACTTTCTCTCAGAACATGTGCTAGGAAGTGATCCATGCTTACAATACATAATGGTTGCATGATTGACATGATTGGCTAATGATTGACAGTGATATATGATTGATACATGTTGACACTAATATATGATTAATAGTGATCATGTGATGACACATGTTCTTGCGCCAATCATAGTTGAGAGTGATACAACTTGAAAAGATAATTGACCTAAGTTGTAGTGGTAGGAGGCAGTTGCGGAGTGACAGTTGACAGTTGTAGTTGTGAAGTGCAGCAACAATGGCAATGGACAGTGGTAGTTATGAAGTGTAGCAGCAGTGGCAGTAGGAGTGGCAATAGACAGTATTAACAGTGTGCAGCAGCAGGAGCGACAGTGGAAAATGGTAGTAGTGAATTATATTTATTGATTATAAGGGATACTGAGGACTCCTATAGACTTGGGTTTACAAACATCTTCAGACTTGGGAGCAGTTACTTCCTTCTAACTATTGCTAGTAAAACCCTTGGGAGTATTTTACTTCCTTCCAGTTGATTTTTCATAAACTTGCATGTAACTATATATAATGAAGTTTTGTTGAAGACAATCTTTTGTGCACAAAACGTATGATGTGATGATGTTTCAAATTTTGTTTTGATGCTCTAAATGTTTAAAAGAAACTCTAACCAATTGTAAAATTAAAGGAAATATTGATTCACCCCCCTCAGTATTTTCAACAATCGGAATCAGAGTCGGTCCTTCTTTGGAAGCTTAATTGCTTGAGAACAGATCCGTAGCATCGAAGATGAGATTTGATTGATGGAGCCTGCAATTAAAGATAAGATGGAAGTTTATTCTAAAGAAGTTTCATCTGTCAAACTCAAAATTGAGAAGGCTGAAAACATAGAGATGATGATAAGGATTTTGTATAACAGTCTTAGTTCATAATTCAAAGATATAAACAAATATAGTGAGCAAAAGGATGTTAAATTTTAATGTGCTCTTGATGAAATAAACAAACTAAGAAGGGAAATTGAAATGAAAAAGAAAAAGATGGAAGTACCAAAAAAGGATCGTGAACTTGATGAAGCAAAGAAGGAAGTGGACCATCTCAAAAGCATGCTACAAGAGGCGAACAATAAAGAAAACACCTTGACAAACCAACTTAAGGAAAGACCAAATAAATGAAACAAGCATGATAAAGAACTTGGCAAGCAAATAACCTCCTGAAGAGGGAACTTGAAGAAGCCAAAAGGATTGAGGAAGTCTTAAGAAGTCAGATGAAGCAAAAGGAAGAAGATTGCATGAAAGGTGAACATGAAATCGTCACTCTAAGAGCACACGTAAACAATCTCAACCAAATATTGAGGAGTTCCCAGGTGTTGAATTACCAAAGATCATTACTTATCAAGATAGGGCTTGGGTATGTTGGTGATTCCTCATGTTGCAAGGATGAAAATTACAAAGATGAAGAGAAGTCACATGATGTAGATGGAGAAAACCCTCAAGAATAGAAGACTCATGCCAAAGATGAAGAGAAGCCCTAAGTCAAAATTTTGCACAAGTCAACCAACACCAGAAGCTAGAAGTCCAATGCCTCAAGGAGTCAATTTGATGCATTCAAGATTCCAAACCATAGAAGAGCATTCAAAAGTGGGGAGCAAAAAAGCTTTGGATATTATCAAGGGCGAGACACCTTTGGGAGATCATCACCCTATACACACAAGTATTCAGGCACATTTTATGGTTAATTATATGCATGTTCTAACTATGGACATAGAGCTGGAGATTACAGGGAATATAGTAGGAGTAATGATAGAGGGTTTTATCAAAACCCTAGAAGCAAATTTACTCGAAGACAAGACAGAGTCCCATATGCCTATCAATTTGGCAGCTTAGTGACAAATGCCAACCATGGGACTAGATTCCTCTTTTCGAGGGGACCAATTTTGACTATTGAAGCACTCAATTTGGAAAAGGTGAAGTGTACTTATGAATAAAAGCCAAAATATTTACATTTGGATAGGTCATCCCTAATAGGAAATTGGTTACCCTTGGAAGCCTATAAATACAAGTGACCTCAAGCTCATTTGAACATCACCGAGCATCATATTCTTCTCTTCTTCATTGATTGGTTCGCATAGGTCTGAGGTTGGGTCAAGGAAAAAGGTTCACACAGGTCCAAAAATATAGGGTCTGAAGCTCGCACGTGTTCTAGGGTTTTGGTTTCCAATCACAGGCTCGTCAAAGGAAACTTTCGGTTATAATTGTAGGCTAGCAGGCTCAAGGGTGCAATTGGAAGGTCTCAACTGCATCCATAACTCTTCCTTGTGCGATTGGGCTCTAGGGATAATTTTGACATTTGATCGCAATTGACTGCAGATAGGAAACATTGTCTATGATATATATTGATGGTGGGGACATATTTCTAAATGTTGTTGGGTTAATTTTCCTGGATTATTTTGTATTGGGCTCATTGTACTCTCTGCTGAACATTTTATGACAATCTAATAGAAGAAGAATTTTCAAAGGGTTTTCCCTGGTCTTTGACTAAATCTGGTGTCTCTTGTTGATGTGTTGATTGTCTCCTTTGTCATTGCATTTACTGTTATGTCTTCAATTGTTGTTTTTTAATGGAAGGATTATTTGTTATTGAAAGGATTTCTAATTGAAGTATTGAATTAGGCTAAAAGTAATTGAAACGGCATAGAGCAGTGTGAAAATTAATATGGCTTCAAGGCTAAGGTGAGGGACAAGCCCAAAAGGAGACAAGCATTAAAGCAATCATCTTTGGAAATTTGAAGGAGCCTATCTAATCAAGTCAAGATGTCTTCCTCTTTCCTCAAGGAACATGAGGAGTTGGGTGACTCATCTAACTTTGTTTCATGGAAAATCAAGTTTGAGATCATAGTTGATAACAATGATGTTTTGGAATTCATTCAAGGAAAACTACCTGAGCCTCCGAAGAATTCTTTAGGTGCTGCCAAGAACAAGCACAAGAAAGGTGAGTTAAAAGTAAAGAAAATTATAGTTGATGGTTTACAAGATAATTCATTTGCATATGTTGGAAATTTGAGGAATTCTAAGGACGTGTATGATAACATAGTTGGTATGTATGAAGTCAGCAATTTGAATTAAATCCTCTCCTTGACAGATCAACTCAAATCTATGAAGATGAACAAAGGAGAATTTTTGCAATACTACATTATGAGGATATCTCTTCTTATATATCATTTGCAAAGAGTTGGAGAAACTATGTCTAACAGGGAATTGGTGATTGTTACTCTTAGAGGTATCCCCCTCATCTAGGAAACCTTTATTACCATTATAAGAAATAACAACAATTCTATGCCATTTGATGAGAATGTGGAAAGCTCACTCAAGAAGAATCAAATATGGTTTCTAGAGGCATGATAAAAAAGAATGAAGAAAGAGAGCATGTTGCATTCATCACTCACGATAAGAAGAAGAAGAAAGGAAAAAGAGTTCCATCAAATTCAAGAAAGCCTCCTCCTTGAACTTCAAATAGAAGGTTTGGAAGACCCAAGGAATCATTGCACATTGAATGCTCCAATTGTCATAAGAGAGGCCATTATGTTCAAGATTGCCTCGAGAAGAACAATGGTCCATGCTACAACAGAAGTAATAACCACAAGTTTGATGATCGAAGAAGAAGAGATGACCGAAGGAATGATCATAATGGAAGATGTGGATGAAGAAGAGATGATCAAAGTGATCATGAAGAAGATCGTCGTCCTCAAAAGAAGTCAATATACTCTAGGCATGAAAAAAAAATTACAAATCAATCTAAATATATTCTTATTTCTACACTCACTAGGCCCTCTCCTCCAGATTCATGGGATAGTTGGTTTGTTGATAGTGGGGCCACTCATCATTTCTTTGGGTATAAGGAAGTTCTCTCTAATTTGGTAGAGAGGGAGTCAAACTTGAAAATTATTCTT
Source organism: Pinus taeda (assembly GCA_000404065.3). Taxonomy (NCBI): domain Eukaryota; kingdom Viridiplantae; phylum Streptophyta; class Pinopsida; order Pinales; family Pinaceae; genus Pinus; species Pinus taeda. Next base: position 29,271 of record APFE030236692.1, read on the forward strand.
GGAGACAACTCCAATCATCTCGTTAAAGTCCTTGGGTCCATCAAAATTTCATTTGAATTCTGGGGAATATGTTTTGCTCCATGATGTAATGTGTGTGTTTGGATTGAAGAAGAATTTGGTATCAATGTCTTCTTTCGAAGACAAAGGGATGAGGTTTGCCTTCATCAGGGGAAAATTTCTTACTTGGCCTATTGGATTACCCATGAGAGATGCATTCTCATTGGGATCAAGATTTGAAGGACTCTACAAGGTTACTGGAAGACCTCTTCTAACATTGGTCCATGATACTAATCTTCTAAGAGGACCAAATATTGGCCCATTTACATTATGATTCTCTTCCGAAATTGAAGAAATTGGTTTCTTGTATTCCCTATGTTCAAGCCCAACATGATGGACTACGTCCAGGTTGTGCCAGTGGAAAGAAGACAAGGGGGCCATTCCCCTCTAGCGAGAACAAGACAAATGAAATCATCCATCTCATTCATTTTGATTTATGTGGTCTAATGCTTGTGCATTCTATTTGTGGTCATCTCTACTACATCACCTTCATTAATGATTTCTCAAGGAAGACATGGGTATACTATTTGAAACACAAGGATGAACCCTTCGAAATGTTCAAGGAGTTCAAATATTTGGTTGAAAATCAAACAAAGAAGAAAATCAATATCTTTAGTTCTAAAAATGGTGGACAATACATTTCGAATGAGTTCATAAATTTTTACAATAAGGTAAAAAAAAGAGACAATTGTGATATATACTCCCAAACAAAGTGGAGTAGATGAAAGAAAGAACAAGTCTATTGTAGAATCTTCTCATGCCATGTTCCATGATCAAAATTTGTCGAAGTTCCTTTGAGGATAAGCAACGAATGTTGCCATATATGTTCAAAACAGGGTACCTCATCAAGCATTGGACAACAATTCCCTCGAAGAAGTGTTCACAAGTGTCAATCCCGATGTTAGCCACCTTCGTGTCTTTGGACGCCCCATATATTTTCATGTGCCAAAGGATAAAAGAAATAAGCTAGAAGCCTTGGGAAGAAAAGGTAAATTTGTTGGATATTGTGAAAATTATAAATCATTTAGAATATATATTACTAGTCAAAGGAAGGTTGAAATTAGCAGGGATGTAACGTTCAATGAATATGTTTCACTTGGGAAAGCAAGGGAACTTCCTCCGCCTACTTCACCTAAGAAGAAGAAGGATGATATGGATATTTTAGATGGTCCTTCCATTCTTGAATCTGAGACATACATTTTTTATGATCCCATGGAGCCCAAGGATCCCTTAGACCCTCCTCCATGTGATTCTCTTGCCAAGAACATGCCACTTTATCTTCGTGACGCATTACAGGATGATGAGAGGTGAGTTTCTGTTCAAAGATCATTTAGAGAAGACAAGAAGCCATGCAGATACCAAGGATACATTGCAGCCATGAGCACTATGATTCAATTCAAACCTCCCACCTTTGAAGAAGTTGTGAAAGAACCAGTTTGGAAGGATGTTATGACCGAAGAATATGAATCAATTATGAAGAATGACATATGGGATGTTTTGCTGAGACCGAAGGGGAAATCTGTGGTAACTTCAAAGTGGTTATTCAAGATCAAACATGGAGTTTATGGTAGAATTGAGAAATATAAAGCAAGGTTCATCTCTCGAGGATTCTCCCAAAAAGAGGGAGAAGATTATGATGACATATTTGCACCTGTGGCACAATATACAACCATTCATTCGATAGTTACTCTTGCTGCAAGTTAAGGATGAACCTGTTGATGGTGCTGGACTCACCAACATTCTGGGCGTCTCCCCAATATGAAGTCTGAATTAGACCTCACACTGTTTGGTGTAGGATCCCCATCCAGAATACGACTTGGTTTCCAAAATAATGGGTTTTAGTGGTATTCCTTGGTTGCGATAATGCATAGAATGATGTATTGGTGACTTTGGTGAAACAAGTTTATAGTTATGTGGAGAGTCAAGTGCAATGCATGAAAGGTTCTAAAACAACAAGGGGAAAGTGAGTGATCCCCTTGGAAGCTTGTAATAGTATGTAGCTTGAAAGGAACACATGAGCATAAAAGGAATCATAAGTTAGCCTGCAAAATAGTTCACAAGAAAACCATGATTGAAAAATACAACAACATTCATTCAACAAGATTCATACTAATGAAAACGAAATAGTTCATAAGAGTTAGTGTAACTGAAATAACATATATTGCAAACATAACAAGAATAGTCCTGCTATATTTACAATGTATGCATGAAAATGTGTCAGCTCTGAGATTTTATTAAAGTGAAAGTCCCAAACATACATATACAATTGTCAAACCACTAGTCCCAATTGTGGAACATGAAGCCAACTCTTGGTCCTCCAAAGAAATATACTCCCTCTATGATAAGGAGAAGCCAAGGCTCTCAAAATAACTCCTAAGCTTCTGATCCTAAACCAAAATCCCAGCCAAAAGCCCTCTACATGAGTTATGAGGATATATTTATAACAAATGAGATGACTAATAATCTCCCCTTTATGACTCTTGGACTTCCCTTATGACTCTTTGACTTCCTTCAACCATGACCTTTTGACTTCACTACAAAATGACTCTACACATTCCATAATTAACACTTGAAATTTCACTTACAATTGATTACAAAAGAATATTACAATATTGATCATACCCATATAACACAAAATTGGGTAGATTCAACTAGACTTCCCAATAAGACAAAAACAAGTCAAGCTTGAGTTTGGGGAAACTCTAGCTCAGCCACTTCAACTTGTAGTTTCTTAATGACATAGTGGTACTAAGCTTTGTACTATGCGATGAATTCCCCAAACTATGTGATTTGATCAGGATGGAAGTAGACTCTAGCCTCCATTGCATCTGAGTACACTGCCTTGGAACCAGCCTGAGTTTCCTTCTTCAAAAGGAGCAACATGGTATTGATCTAGACAGGGCCACCAATTTACTTCTGCATATTATGCCTTTTCACTTCTAGATCTTCCTTGGTGGTGATATGTCTGAGTTGGTCCAAGTATTCTTCAACTTATTGTCTGATCTGATTACTGCCTTCGGTTTCGATGAGTGAGCCAACTGAAGGGATCTTGTGTGATTTCACCATGAAATACACGGTGTTGTACAACTGTGCATACGAGGCCTGGATGTTGGCGATGAATTAGGTGAGTTGTTTATTATTTTGGATAAGCATTTGAACCCCTGCTTTCTCCAACTCATCCCGTTGCCTTGTTTCCTTCACTAACTCGAGAGGTGCACCTTTATGCTGCATTTCCCACTCATGCATGGCAATAATGGTTGTATGAACAACCTTAATATATTTAGCATTATCCTTGCACTTGTACTATATGTTATGCAAGTATACAACTTCCTTGTGCATGGTGACAAGCTCCTTGTAAAGGCTTCTCATTGTTTCTCCCAATTTGGATACTTCACCGAGTATGGTTGCCTTAAGTTCTTCTTGATACACTTGTGTAGGAGCTTCTTTCTAGACCTTTGCTTGGATTTGTTCTACTTGTTTCCTTGCTTCCTGTAAGTTATTTTCCATCTTATTGTTCTCAGCCATGAGATACTTCGTGTTTGACTCAGTATCACATGCGAAGGCTAATTTGGCTGCAACAATTTCTTTTCGATTCCTCTTAGTATTCGTCGCGATCACCCTTTCTCTAATGAATGCAAGAGATGTGTGATCATCCGAAAAGTGTTTCTTTCTTGCTTGTACAATCTTCCTCTGAAGCTCGTCGTAAGTTAGATTGTACGTATTCATGACTGGACCATCATCAAGAGGAATGATTTCTCTTCTTCACTCGAAGATTTCTCAGTTATCGAAGGCGAGGGAGACTAAATGATGATTTGTTGTGTGCTCGGCATGAGATCAACATCTTGGTTCTGTTGCTCTAGTTCCACCTCCATGTCCTGGATTATTATTAGATTTTCAATTTCTTGAGTAAGTTCCTTATCCTGCAATTGCTTGCTCTCTTCTTCCAGTAGCCAACTCTGTTCCTCTTCCTCGACTTGCATCAATGCTACTTCTTCTTCTTCTTTCTTTCGTCTTTCTTCTTCTTCTTGCCTTTAACTTTCTTCTCATTCCTTTTGTTCTTGTTCTATTGGCACGTTTATGTTGTCATTTATGTCACCTATTGAATTTATGTATTCATGAGTCCCTGTGTATCATCTTGAGTATGTCGTATACTTGTTGAGGGTTGTCATGCCAATGTAAAATGTTGTCACAGTCTCAGAAGGTCTATAGAAGAGGTTTCATGAGGTAAAAAGTCCTCATCTGACGCTGAGCTACATGTGTGCTAGAGGTCTAGTTGATAATGTGTGTTGATTCTTGTTGAAATTATGCAACTAGTTTCTTGATGTCATGATGGGCTTGGAAGGCTGATTTACAAGTTCACATGATCCCCTGAAGCTTAGTTGCAAATCTGAGGGCCGGATTTCTTGTTTTAGCATATGCTTTTCCTCAGTCACTAGGATTATGGGTTATGGGAGCGACCGAAACTTTTTAGTTGTTGGTTGGCTGTGTTGTGTGAGCAACCGGCCAGATCTAAGTAGGTTTGTCTCTAATACCAAAAGAATTCACAAACTTTTCTCTAGATTTTGTGTGCTCATTTGGAATTAATTTGTTTTTGGTGAAGTCTATTGTCAGAATTTTCCAGAAAAGGTCAAGACAAGTCGTGGGGCCTTTAGAAGGTGATCAAAGTTGAAATTATTAAAAGGCTAGTGGAATGAGTGGCTTGATTTGGTCAAAAAGTCATCTCAATCAAATATGAAGCATGTGAACAGGTTTTGGGTGAGCTCCATCACCTCAAATAATTAATTGATCTCGGATATTACAAATTTATGGAGAAGGGTTTCTCATTTGGTTGGTTCTCTAGCAGTGTGAGTGAGTGAGTGTGCATGTAGAGAAAGTGCACAAACCATTGATTGTAGCAGTGAGTTCAGAGCTTTAGTATTATAGTGTATGCTTCATAAATTATCTTCAACATTGTTTCAGAGTTGTGTGCAGAGATTGAAGATCAGTTTGGAGAGTGTGTGTGGAGAGATTTGTTCTCTCATTTGGAGTGTGTAATTGTAACAGAGGGTGCTTACTTGATGATAGTTTTGTTTATGAAATAGTGTTTTTAGTTCAAAATTAAATTATCTTGTTGCAAAATTGTTTGTACTTGCAGTGGGGGCTTCAATCTAAGTGCATGTTGATTGTCTATTGTAGGAATGGGTGTTCCAAGTTGGTTGTGGCCAACATTTCTCATTTTAGTCAAGGGGTGGGTGCTCCATTGCTAGTGGTGGCTAGCTGATGTAATTTAAATGAGAATATTTTGAAGCAATAGATAATAAGAAGAAGAAGCAAATAATTCGATGGTTTTTTTCCATGGATGGGGGTTTTTCCACCTAAAATCCAAGTTTCTACATGTGATGATTGTTTGTGTTTTTCATGTGCATGATCTTGCTAAATCTTTCTAAAGTAAATTTCTAAATAAGTTTTAATTGCAGAAAATATTTTATATTTCAGTAATACTCTTTCTCCCTGCTTCTATGATCGCTTTCAAGATGATTGGATCTGCTTTCCATTTGTGGCTTTGTTCTTTTTCTAGACTATACATAACTTTTTGCTTCCCCTTTTTGCACATTGGTTTGCACCTCACTGAAGGTTTTGCTTCTAACTCTGGAGTAGCATGTGATGTACCTGCGAAGCTAACTGGTTGGTGGGGCTTAGATACATTGTAAAAATTCTTTATCCTTTTCTCCTCGGGCCTAAAAAAAAGCTTGCTTAGCCATTGGAAATGAATCTTTGCACAATATTCTTTGCAAACATTCCTGGGATCATATGGATTAAATTCCAAGTGACCAAATGCGAATTTATCTATATTTTTCCCTTCGGTCTTCACAACCTTTAGATTTTTGATTTCGTACAATCTAAATTGCAAAGGGAGAGTGGGACAAGGTTCTTTCTTCTTCCTCTAAAAAACTCGTGATAAACCTATGGAAAGATTATAGGCTACTTCTTGTATGAACAACTTGTCGGTGGCATACCTCGCTAGAAGATGTGGAGGCTTTTAACCGCCAAACACTTTGAGGTAAGTGTCGTTCAATGAGGCAAACCAATCTTCTAATTCTGATACTGCTTCCATCGCCCCACGTGACATGCAAGGTGGCTATTCCTCAAATATCAGCTTATATAATGGAATGAGTAAGTAATATGTTAGATTTTCAATTACTCCTTTGTAGTTTCACACCGAAAGAAGCTTGTCGTAAATGTGCACAGCAATTTCCTTAGTTGTCCAAGTCCAACTCATGCCAAGAAAATATTTTTGAGAACAGATTGCATCCAATTAAGTAAGCAGACATGTAGAACCTAGCTTGCTTACCCTTGGGAGGTTTTTTAGCATTATTTACATTTCTCCTCAATTGTTGAGCTAGAAAATCCAACTAGTTGAATATTTTTCCTTCATTCACAACCTGATTTAGCAAGAATACCCATCGTTGTGGAAAGGTCTCAATACTGCTTTGACCATAGATCCGGCAAAATAAGACTATCAAGTACTGAAAAACCTTCCTAAGAGATTTTGCCTTATAAGTGGTGTTGGGTATCTGGTAGAATTTGGAAGGCTCTTTCAACCAACATTTGATGACATCCTTCATGCTCAAATAGTTGGTGACTGCATGGAAGTGGGAATCTATGTAAGATTCTGGCAGCGACAAATGATACATACTCTAAAAATCATGTGCCATAAAAGATGCAAGTCTTTGTCCACTAGCACTGTTGAGAGTCATAGTCTTTGTATTCGTATGTGACATAATCCACTTGACAATGTCTGTGCATGGAAAATATGGATACCTGCATGAAATCTTTTGTAATCCTGACCTTTGGACATTTATGTAAACGTGCATGTCTTCAAGATCTATTTTGAAATTGCTTGTTGAGAATACCTCATTCACCTTATGCCATTTAATGTATGAATATTTCTCTATAAACAACTGAGTGTCTGAGAAAACTGGAAATTTTACTCAAGTACTCTCAATTGCCTCCCTAGTGTTGCTTTTTGTAGTTTCCTTTGAGACAGATCTCTTGGGAGCCATAGTAACAGTAACTGACAAAGAGAATTTCTACAAGACTACAGTACGTGTAGGACAAAAATGCACTGATGGCAAACATAAGTTAGTTCAAGTTAGACAAACCAAAAAGCAAGATCAAGGAAGAAACCACTAGTCTGAGAGGCAGAACTATGAAATTCCTTGACTGATGGGGAGAGGATAATCTTAGGAAATATGCATTGTGAAGTCTTAGCAGACAAGGGAGAGGCTTAAGGCTTGAGACTGCGCATTGGCCTGGGATAAATGAGGGAGAGATTGTGCATTTGCACAGTCTCAGTGGCCAAGGGTGAGGCCTGAGCCCTAGAAATATGCAATGTGCAGTTGGGAAATACAAGGACTACTCATTGTGCAGTATCAGAGGCTAAGCACAAGGCTTGTGCCTTAGATCTATGAAATGCATAGTTGAACATGACAATTGTAGGGAACATTAGAGCAAATCTTCCTAGGAAGGAGATAGAAAAGTAACAGATATGAGTGATAGTGCAAGAGAAAGTGTAGAAATGACTAAGGGTAAGATATATCAGTGAGAATCAAATGCATAAAATCAACATCCAAAAGGAAAAACAAGCATGCACGTGGAGGCACTGTAATGGCGATGACTAGTGGGCAAAAACAATAAGTTGATGTGACACTTGTAAAAGTGAACGATAGACTGAACGAACACATGTACAAGCTATAAGTAAATTCCAGCTACCATGGAAATAAACAAGCAAAACAACACTCACATAAGTGAAGAAAAAAAAAAAGTGACGGAAAAAGCGACAAAAGACGTCAAAATCAAAACTCACTCATAAAAGTGTTGTAAACTTCACTGAAGGCTCCTTGATCTCCTTGGGAAGTCTAGAGCTCCAAATTTGAATATGAAAATGATATCTAGGGGTGTCTATTATATAGATCTAGGCTAGGGTAGGGTTTATGATGCGCATGCCTAAAATCAAGGAAAAAGTGACACTTGATGGAGAGTAAAAAATAATTACTTGTGCCACCCTTCGGGAAACTAATTATCCACTCCCTATTTTCTAGTGATTTTTTTTTTGCCTTTTCGAGAAACTAGTCATTCACACTACCAAGAAGGATTGTGCAATTCTTAGCCACAAGGGACTGGGCAATTCCTTCGCTTAGTGAACTACTTGGTTTCTGAGGGTAGGAGAAGCTTTGCGTAATTTCAAAGCTCAAGTCTAGCCTGCCTCTCAGGATTGTGTAATTTCTGAGTTCAAGTTTGGCCTGCCTCTAGGATTGCACAATTCAAATCCTAAAGGTTACTCTGCCATCCAAGGTTGTGCAATTTCTGAAGGGAAGACTGACAATGCTACAAGGTCAAGACAAGAAATGGCTTGTGTTAGAAAATTTTCAAATCAAGGTCAAAACATGACATCAAAAGAATTGTATGAAAGGATAAGTCTTTATCATATCATGAATATTTGACAACAATGAATAATGAGCTCTTGTGGGCAGAAAGGAGGCCCCAAAATATAAGCATGGGTACATTTTTGGAGGGTGCTTGTAGTAGATACAACACTTGGCAACACACTAGTAGAAATCCAACTCTCTGTATGGGTGTTAACTCATGTAAACTAGGTCTAACTCTTCCGGAAGTATTGTTCATTTCATTGATCACCATAGCTTCTTTACTTAGCTCGAGTTAAAGATATAGTCCCTACCATTCTCTTCATTGGCTACACACTTACAAAAGACAAGTAAAACTTAGCTATTTTGATTATGGATGGGGAGTATATAAATATACAAGTCAAAAAGGATTATCAGAGTCTTGGTTTTCATCTTTGGTGTTGCTCTGCTACTAGCAGGCTTGAACAGTACCCTGACGGAGTCACTTCGAGGACACAAACATTGCTCCACTGCCAACGATCCTGGACAGTACCCTGGTGGAGTTGCTTACTTCACCTCCCTGCGTAGGAATCATTTCTCTTCTTTTGCCCTTTATTTATTATTTCTTCACTTCTATTCATAGAACTATGCATCAACACTTATTGATTTCATGGGGCACAAGAGGAACCTTGACTTATTAAGAGAATAATAGGTTGTCCCTTCAGAGAAGGATATTTATACACCTCTGAAATATGGTTCACCTCGTAAATTTTTCTCCCCTCCTTACTCTACTCAACTTAGTTTACAAGGAAAAACTGACCAATCATTAAAAATAAATTAGTGTAGGTGGAACTAGTTATATATTCAAGCATCACAATTCTACTGAAAATAACAACAAGAAATGATAAAAATGGAATCCAGGAATTGCAATTTTTATTTGTCATTGAATTGAAATTGTGAATTAAAATAAAATTTAGTCTCACCAACTGCTTGGAAATAATTAATTAATTCATTATGGATTAATTAGTTGGAGAAATTCAAGTTAGAAGTCATTCTGAAGTCATGCAACAGTTATCCCTTAAATTAAGGAGATAAGATTGAGTTATATTTGAGTTGTAATTAGTTAGCTCAGTTTACTCAGTTAAGTCTAGTTAAATTAGATCCAAACTGTTTGAGGAACTAATTGTGAGTTATCAGTCAGTTGATGCATGCATGCACTCAACCCGTGTACTCCAGATAATTGAAGATTCCCTCATCAGAAACTCATGCATGTCTATTCTGAGAAAGACCCAGTTGAGCTAAATGTCAAGGACAGTGTACTATCAGTTGCATGTTTTCTCCTATGAAGGAAACTCATGCATTTAGTCAAGGTAAGTTTCCTTGACGATTATGCAGTTCATATAGGGTGTGAGATCAGTTTTCCACTTGGTTGGAGAAGATCATCCCAGAGGAACAATGCAAAGAAATAGGAGCTTGGAGGGCAGAGGAGAAGGCTTGTGAGAAGCCAGGTTTTCCTGTGAGCATCCAGGAGGATTGTACTGAGTGTTGGCTCGTTGTGAGAGCTAAGGCTTTGTATAATTCTGATGTATTTCCACCTTGTATGATAATACAGATAGTGGGGTTTTTAGTTGAGACTTTCCCCAAACTATTTTCATGTGTATTTTGCATTGATTCTTCTTCTTTTGGCTATATGTGTTAAGCTCAATCTTGCTCAATATTTAAGTTTCCACAAATAAAATTGATAGTAGAAGTAGATTATAGTATTTTGCTTTAGTTATATTGTCTTATCTGGTTAATCTACAGTCAGATTTTCTACAGAGGTCTCAGAGCGAGATTTGTAGAGAATTTGCATAATTTCTACATGGTATCAAAGATGAGTTTATCAGAGCTGTGAACAGTATATGGAGAAGAGAATTTGAAGTTTGATGTTCGGGGTTACATGTGCAAATCGAATTCTTATCATACTTCAAGGTTGGCCAATGGCGTTCTATGGCTTGAGACTCGAGTATGCCTTGGAAGGTAGATCGAATTACATAGCATGGAAAGATCGCATGGAGGTTGTATTAGAAGATAATGGTTTGAAGGATTTCATTGATCAAGAAATAATAAAGCCTCAACTAATGCACAAGAGTTGGCTGAGTGGAAGAACTGTGTGGCGAAAGTGAGATGGATCATCCTTGAGGGAGTTCGAGACCATAGTGTCTCAAGTCTCCATGGGAAGGATACTCCATATTCAATGTGGAAAACATTGAAGGACCTCTACCAGAACAGTAGAAACTAGAGGAAATTGGTGCTCAAGGATAAGCTTCAAAGAATCAATATGGAGAACAGCGATACTATTTCCACATATCTGAACAAGCTCACCACTTGCAGAGATGAGATTAGCAGTGTGGGAATAACTATTGTCGATGATGATATGGTGAGCCTCGCTCTCCTTGGCCTTCCAAAGAGTTGGAATAGCTACCAAGACTCTGTGAATGGAAGGGAGAAACTACCGGATTGGGAACGATTGTGATAAGATCTCATGAAGGAGGAGATCAGGAGGAGCACACGAGATGGTTCTTCATCCAAGGATGAAAATCTGGCCTTAGCAAGTAAAGCAAGGAAAGGGAAGGGGAAAGCTTCCCATTCCAAATTGAATTCTTCTCATGGAGGGAAGAAGAGTGACAAGTCTAAAGTGAGATGCTTTAATTGTCACAAGATGGGACATTATGCGACTGATTGCCCATCGAAAGTCCAAGAAGGGATCCTCCGAAGGTGAGGCATTAGCCTCTCAGTTCGAAATGGACTTTACTCTCATCGCATGCATGGTGTCATCGATGATGGGTTGTGGTTGGTATCTTGACAGTGAAGCCTCATTCCACATGACCAACGATAAAAGTTTATTTAGTACCTTGGAGGAGAAAGACCTCAAGATGCGCATAGAGATGGGTGATGATGAAAGGTATAGTGTTTCAGGAGTGGGCACGATTACTTTTCAGAGGGAGCATGGAGCTCCTATCACCTTGACAGATGTGAAGTATGTGCCTAGACTAAAGAAGAACTTGGTATCGATCGCAATGTTGGAGGACAAGGGCTATGATGTTGTCTTCAGTAAAGGAAAGGCGTTCCTTAGACACACCACCATGAGACAGGTGAAACAGATCGGTTCACGACTTAAAAACATGTATGCTCTTGAGGTTCAAGATGCATGCAAAGCCTTGAGGAGCAACGAAAATGTTAGAGACTTGGTGGTTGAGAGGGAAAGTAAATTACCTCTCAACATGCAGCCCCAGAAGAAGTCTCAGACAATTGTGGAGGAGCCACAATTGGAGAAGCAGAGAGGAGACCGAGTGAAGAGATCCACTCATGCAGATACCTCCATTAGGGTGGAATTTCGATCCAAGTGGGCAAAGGGATCACATGCAGCCATACCTCCAGGTGTGAGGTGGGGCGATGTGAAGTGATAGTCCCATGAAGGCTGAAATTGAGTAGGGTCCATTGAGAGGTTTTATCTCATGGATCGTATCTTGCTACGGGAGCCCAAAGTACATAGTAGCAGGAGGAATCAGTGGGATTGATGCAGTCAGAGATCAAAGTGACAGAGGCTAGAGCAGTTAGATACTGACGAGTGCAGAAAAGGGTTGACAACAGTGCCGAAAGGAAGAGTTAGCAAAAGCGCAAAGTTTTCAGTTGATAGAGGCAATAGTAGTCAGAGACTTTGATGACAGATGCATCATACCGATTCAGGTTGGATGTTTTTTTTTTTTTTTTTGGAGTTGTTGGAGCAACAACACTAGAGAGAAGTGTTGCATGCATAACATTCCAAAGGTTCATGATCGGGATCGAGTTGAATTCCTTTCTTGTTGAGAGGGAGTGTTGAAAATAGCAACAAGAAATGATAAAAATAGAATCCAGAAATTCTAATTTTAATTTGTCCTTGAATTAAAATTGTGAATTAAAATCGAATTTAGTTTCACTAGCCGCTTGGAAATAATTAATTAATTCATTATGGATTAATTAGTTGAAGAAATTCAAGTTAGAAGTCTTTCTAAAGTCATCATGGCCAACCCTTAGTAGTCCTAAACTTAGCAATAAGGTTCTCAAACAAACTTTTCACATAAACCCTCAACTCAATAGGAACCTTTATCTTTTCTAACCAATTCGAAAGTTTTTTCATGAGAATGGTGTCAAAATATTTTCTAAAGTCAATGAAACCACGAAGGAGGTCAATTTTATTATTGTGACACTCCTTTTCGATCATCTTGAGAGTAACAAGGTGGTTTGTAGTTGAACAATATCTCCTAAATCCAACTTGGCATTAGGGTTTTTTATCATTTCTATCTAGCCATAGGCTAATCTTTTTTTCCAAATTAATCATATAGATCCTGGATAAAATGGGGCTAATCATAATGGTCCTATAATAAAGGGATTTATTTTATCCTTGCTTTTAAATATAGGTGCAATGAGGATCCACATCCATGGCTTAAGGAATTCTTTCTTCACTTCTAAATCGAAGAGCTTGTATATGAGACAAATGTGGATAGGTCCTCCTATTTTAAATATTTTGGCTTGGTAGGCTTCAATGTCCTTAGCTCTCCTGGTGTGAGAAACTTAACCAAAAACTCTATGTCTTCTAGAGAAAAAGTTTCATCCTCTATAGGAACATTCGAAATGGTGTCCATGGCACTAGGGGATTCATAAATACTTTTTAGGTAGGAATTTCAAATTTTCAAGTGAATCCTATCATTTTCTTTAGTTTTATGAATTATAATTTTCCTCCAAAACATCATAATGTATGATTTAGATAAATACAACTAATACTCTTTCTTTCTATTTATATAGTACCTTTTCTTCCTTTGATAAGAGCCTTATATCTATTTTTCTTATAAAACTTTAAATATTCATTAGAAGAAACCCGAGTTGCTTTTCTAGCAATTTAGCAGTCACTATCATACAAATGGTTGTTATATTATTCTTTTTACACTACCACCCCTATAATAATGTTTTATCCTTAAGGCATAGCAAATAGCATTATCTCTAGCCGAGCATGATTTCTTAGTGGCATTATGTTTTTCTTGCACATATTTTATGGGCTTGACTTGTTTCTTAATTTGAGCATTGGTGAGGTTTTGTTGTAGTATGTGCATCATATTTTGAAGTCTTTTAACTTGTTTGTCAAACATGAAACCTTGACTCTCCTTGGTAACATACTTTCCTTGTTTCCATTGTTGTATGCCTAAATATGTTTCTCACTCGTTTCTCATTATATCTTAGGTCTTATCGACCTCCCTTACATGAGGTGGACTAATTTTGTAAAAAAAAATTTAAGAAGTAATTTCTTTTTGGATGACCCTATATTCATTCTTATTTTCTGATGTGAATGATATTGATTCTAATGAAACTTTTGGTGGTGTTTTGTCATTATCAAATTTCGTATTGTAGCTTATGGTAATTTCTTTTATAGATTCAAGACTTCCACCTCCCTTCCATCCATTATTTTAAAGTATCATTGTGACATGTCTTCATATCTATTCCCTAGAGTCCAATCCTAGCTACATTTGCAACAATTTTGTTTCTATCATTTTATCATTTTTTAACTTGTGATATTCACTATCATTGTGTTTAGTTTTCTTTTATGGATGTTCAAAATATACCTCTTGTTGACCAACAGACTTTCTTTCAATAATTTCTGCAATATGACTAACTTCAACCAAGTTCTTAGGTGTTGATATCCTTAGCTCACGATGGATAATAGATTCTAACCCTAAAATATATCTTTTTAGTAGTTTACGATAAGTAAGTTTGAGAAATCTAGTTGATAGGACTTCCCATTCTTAGGTATTGTCCCTGTATCTTGTAAATGGGAAGATCTGGTAAAGGTCTAATATTCTTCATCGTTGTGAAATCTCTTAAGAAGATCTTATATGAACATTTTCCATTTAATTGAGAAACCATTGGTTTTATTTGACTACCAAGTGAACCAATTGTAAGCATCACCTTCTAAGTATAAGGATGTCATTGATATCTTCTCTAATTTGTTCGCAAGTGGATTTATAACAAAAATCCCTTTGATTGTATTAACCCACATGATAGCTTTCCAATTGTGTAATACATCATATTTAGGTACCTTAATTTTGATTTTATTTAGATAGCCTATACATCAATATCTTTGGTAACTTGTGTTTGCATATTTGTGACTTGATCATAGTTCTTGGTGAACAAGGGGTTGGACAAATAATACATCTTCCCTTTCAATTCGTTGGTCAATCCTTTCTCTATATTCGTTGTTACATCGTTGTTATCATTTCACATATTAGTTCTTGCCATGGTTTTTTAAAAGCTTATGTTAACCTGTCAAGTTTTTCCTCATTTGTATTAATTTGTTGATTTTGTCCCTTAATTCCTTTTGTCATTCTCTTAACTATCATTTCTTCTCTTTCTCAACATCACAAAGCTGATATCTTTCATTGTTGAATTCATCTCTACATTAGTTAACATCTACATGTAATTTGTTATTACTAACCATCTTGGGGATAATATTTTCTCTTTTCAGACTCAACCCTTTTCTTTTCTAGAAGTTTTTTATTAATTAACTTTAGAAGCCAAAGGTCGAAATTTTTAATAAAATCCACTTGGATGAAAAAGCATTTCAAGTAGAAGAAAATTTAATGATAATTCTTAAAAGGGTGTGATTTGATGAAAACATCACGTGGATTTTTTTTAAATGGCCACATGCAAACAAAATTAAAAAACCATGGTTGAGTTGGGAATGTGATAGACACATACGAGGTACAAGAATTGGTAGTTGAATATAGTATAACATACAGTCAATTGACTTCATCCTATACATAACAATGTAGGGACAACATATGGGTGTGAAGATTGGAAATGAAAACATATGGCTAACAACACAACGAATAATATGGAAATAGAAGGAAATTGTGTATGACCATGCAGGTAGCCAATCATTGCTTTAAGAAAACCCCTTCAAATATGCCTTCCCATTACATTATTTTAAAGCAATGATCATTTTTACCAAGTAGACCCTGTAACTATATGGTAGTTTTATTAATTATTATGTAGATGAAAACGATTTTAGGGTAGCTTGTGATGTCGAATTACCCCACAAGGTGGACAAGAGCCATCTTTGATAAGAAATGGAATGAAAATAAACAAGCTTTGTTTATCACTAAGATTACAATAATACTTTTGCAAGTTTTATAAATATATATTGATTTGTTAGAAGGTGAAGTGATATCTACCCTTTGACCTTGCATTAAGTATAATGATTATTATTATGATATTTAGTTGTATTATGTTTATTACATTGCACAAAATTCTTTTCTCTATTTTGAATATTTTTATGAAGATGTGCTTCATTTTTTAGGGGTACTTGTGAACACCACCATTCAACTCTATTACTCAATCTCAAAACCATAACAAGGAGGCATGCATTATATATTTCATAAAATGAAAGAGAATTGATCTTTTTATTCTTTTTAAATGATGTAATGTCTTTAGTGTGGATAGAGAGTATTAATCATAAATATATCTATTATTTTAATTTAAATAAGAAAGAAAAAGGAGAAAAAAGGCAGCACCTCAATTTTAATGATCCTAACTAGGGGGTTTAGAAGGATTCCCCTTTGAAATGTTGCAATGCAACTTCTGTTGGTATGTGTCTCTATCGTACAAACATCATGATTAATCATTTAGATTCAAAGGAAAAGTTAAAGTTTGAAAATAACACATCACATTTTAGCTCTAAAGTGTAGGGGTCAAGTTCTAAATACTGGACTCCAAATAGGTTGACATAGTCTATAAATTTTCTTGATAGAAATAGAAATATCATATTTAAGATTTTTTTTAATGTTTTTTTCCAACTCTGAACCATGGTTTATATAAGAAGGTATTGTTATATCTCATTAGTAAATTTCTTGATGGCATGCTTAATTGTGTTATCTTTCCATAACACTCAAAAATATGAAACTACTTGAAATTGAAATTTATATTGAGACACACATGAGAGACAATGTCCCAAGAGTGTAGTCAAATCTAAAAACTTGTGTTAGTGGGCCAACATAATTCTAACATGTGAAGAAGGGACACTTTATGTTTACTTTCAACTTGGAACAACTCATGCTATCGAACTTATATGAGATCAAAATGTACATGTTCAATTGTTGGAGGATTTGATGAAGAAGATGAGCTTATAGATATTTCTTTGATGTAGGCTCACTCCTTAGAAGTGAATTTGATACTAACTCTTCTATAATCGATGGACTAGGTGTTTACCTCCCTCATTTAACCAAATTGAATACTCAGAGAAATTCTTACTATATTGTCGTGTTGTTCCATTCTCTCTTCAAAGGTCATGATAATGCCTAAGAAAACAGAATCATAGTAAATATCCAAACCAAAATGAATATGTCATAAACACCAACCAAACTTTAATAAAATTGGGCCAAAGTTGGTATTATAAATATACTTGAAAGTTGGCTCATAATAGTGAAAAGCACAATGTTGAAATTAATTATGCAAAGGTTTCAAAGTAGATATGAAAAACAATAATGAGGATAAAATGCCTCATGGTGACAACAATGTTACCTTCTATTGTGCAAGGTTCACTATATAAGGTGGTACTTGGTTGAATTAAAGTTATATTTCTATCTATGGAACTTTATGGAAACTAAATTGGTTTGTATGATGGTTGAAAAACAGGACTATATATAAACTTTGATATTTTACCATGTTTATGAAAGAAAGAAAAATAAATCCCCTCCATGTAACCATAATTAGTACTTGAGAAAAAAAAAATTAACATTAGGTAAGCCGCAACTCTTTTATTTTGGACACAGTATGATGCACTAGTAGTCTTATGTCAAGCACCTTTTTTAAGTTTTTCAAAATGAACCTTCTAGGAAGGGAGACTAAGAGAGTGCCTTGATTTATCAAGACCATAATTTACAAGTGTTAGTGGTATGAATAAGAATAATTGGAAAAAAATGAGCACTCATTTTAGAACTTTTGAACCATGAGGGGAATTTGTACCATGCACAAACTCTACAATACTATATATCTAGCATATCCAATGCTCTGATACCACTATGTAGTGTACCTATACTCCTATTTTAGCCAACAAACTATTAAATTGACAAAAATTTCTTCATTTGGCATATTGTAACTTTTTGCAAATTGCACAACCCAAATCATATTTATATACAAATGTAATGTAGAATTTGACTATGCACACACAAGAATTTGAATTTCATACATTCATTTCATTATCATATTCTTTTTTCCATTCACACACAAAATTTGTAATAATGCAAATTTAAGAACTTTGAATAATTCTTGTTGGAAAGGATAGCTGACCCAATCGACTAGGCTTGAGAATGAAACTATTGAGCCTATATAAGCCCCAATTTAACCCAAAATCCCCTTTTAAGCCCTATATATTCAGTGATTACAATTTTATTGTTATACTTTTATGTAGGCTAGAACCCCTCATGTTTCCATTTTATTATGATTGTACTCTTTGTCTCCTATATATATACTAAGGAGACCCAGTCTTAGGATCATCAAATATTGTCTTATTCGTTGTATTTATTGTAAAATGAGATTTATCCCTCTAAATGGATTTTAATTATTAGTTTCTTATCATTTTTAATGCAGAAGAATCATCACATTTGGTATCAGAGCTGTTAAATCCTAGGGTTTTGCTGCTTCAAATAGGTCATCGTGGCATTTTCACTATAACATTTTTTTGGGAAGTTTGAGAAGGTGAAACCTGGAGAGGCTTCATACGATAACTCGAGCAATATATGGTTAAAGTTTCAAATCATGGTTCACTCTATTTTTGGATATATCGTCTAAGGAAGTTCGGGATTTTGAATGCTCCTAAATTTTGTCTCAAATAGGTCAGTTCCATATTTTTGCTACCTTTTTTGTGAGGCTTTAGACCATGAAAATTGGACCATGTTAAGGAAAAGTCATTGTTAACATTTCGTCCAGGTTAAAGATATTGGTTACCTATATTTTTGGAGATATGCTCCAAAAATCAATCTCAAATAGGTCAATTTGGAATTTGCACTATAACATTTTTTATGTAAAGCTTCATATAGTGAAACTTAGACCATAGTGAAGAAAAATATTGGGGAATAGTTGTTTCCATTTTTAGACTTTGCTTCATTATATATTCATAGTTATATCCTATGGAAGTTATGGTTTGTGAATAGCCATAAAATAAATTTTAAATAGGTCAGCTTGGTATTCCTGCTATATCTTCTT
Source organism: Pinus taeda (assembly GCA_000404065.3). Taxonomy (NCBI): domain Eukaryota; kingdom Viridiplantae; phylum Streptophyta; class Pinopsida; order Pinales; family Pinaceae; genus Pinus; species Pinus taeda. The sequence goes on from APFE030236692.1 coordinate 47,984, forward strand.
GTTTGAATATTTTCATATGTGAAATCTTTAGGAATTTCAGGGTACATATAGAAGTACCTCAGGTAAAGTTCTAGAATTATATTTTAATAATTAAACATGTGGCACGCTGTACAAGTTTTCTCATGGGAAGAATCTAAAAAATCAACAAGTTTTGGAAAAGTTACTAAAACTTTCAGTTGGCACATCAGATACAGTTCACACTTGTGGAATTGTGGAAACTACATACCATAGCATTACAAAACAAAGTCTCATATCCAAAAGGCCTCAAATATTAGATACATATAAATAAAGCTTCAGTCATTCTGATATTATTCAAATTAAGGTATCTAACTTACTAGTGACCTAATTGTTCATTAGAAGATCCCCTTTCTTGTTGTAATAAAGAGGAGGGATATTATTATTTTCCAACATACCTTCAAAGAAAGCTACTACACCAATTAAATATACTAAAGGCCCATCCTTGACTCATGAATAAATTGAATACTTAGAACTTAGGTTATCTTAATTAAAGAAGAAAGTTAATGAAATGGATGGTAGTATGTTGAAAAAGCTGGATTTCTCAAGTTTTCAAGAAAATATCAAAAGAGAAATGGAAAAGAAGATGAATGAAAATAAGGAAGATATAAAAAAACCAATGATTTCCATGGAAAAACTTCTCTTGGAGAAGCTTCCTTAAAGGAATGTGGACATCTAATGAAATCATGAATAGTGCATGAACATAAGAAGCATGTTGTTGAGAATTAATCTCATATGGGGAGTATGTTATCACAATTGGAGAGTACATATTTTGAATCGCATAACCATAATCATGAATTTTCAATCCAATATCCACATCATCAAGGCTTCAAGTCAACACCAAGGAACTACTACATTCTGAAGATTGATGTGAATAAATTTGATGGTAATGATCCTATAACATGGATATTATTGTTTTTTTAGTGCTACTATAGACAAGCACAATTTTCTGTTATTGATAATTACTTCCAATGATATACAATATTACTTTAGAAAGTTTCAAAACATCATTAAGCAATTACACTCGGAAAATTCAACAATAGATGCAACTGCAAAAATAAAGATCATAGTAGCAAAACCATGCATAGTGGACACCAAAAATTTTAACCTGTGATGCCCAAACTCAAGAGAAAACCCAACAATCTTTTCTAGGAGAAATAGTTTAGTTCAACAAAAGCACAATATGATTTTTACAAGTCAAATTTGGTTAAATTAGACCAACAAACTAGCACTAGCAAAACTTGGTCAAATTGGTCTAAATGCATCCTCCTGCAGTTGCTCATAAATTCAGTCAACCTGCCCAGAAGTTTAGTCAAACTTTCTAAAGTCTTAGTCAAACTATGATCAAAGTTGGCCAAAATTTACTAAGTCAACAGATCAGTCTCTCTGTCAAACTATAGTCAAACAGACTAGCCAAAAATCGGTCAAACTTGCCCTAAAAATCTTGTTTAATTGTCGAGAAAGTTTCAATCAACTTCCCAGACAATGCTAGTAAAACTTGTCACATATTCAGTCAAACAATAGTCATAAAACTCGATCAAAGAGTGGCCAATGCTAGTCAAACTTGTATCTTCTTCTCCTCTCTCTCCTTTGCACGCGTGAACAAAGAATAAATGATTTTGTTTGATCCAAATTGATGCCAAATGGAGGAGGTCAAATGTCTAAATATATTGGTCAAAGGAGGTGGGTTTGACCAAGGGTCATACCCATTTGCATGGTGGGGCTAACCTGTCATTTTGGGGCCTACATGTGCTCCAAAATTTATAATTTAATTTTTCTTTTTCTTTCAAGGGCCGACATATGTAGCTGGGGAATATCAACCACAGCTAACCAAAAAAATAAACACTCCCTCTTAGCATGGTAGGTATTCACCTTGACTTCCTCAGATTTCCTCTTTGTTGAATAATTTCTCCATCCCAAGAAAATGTTGAATGAGACTATTATTTTAATGTATCCATCCACTTTATGTTATATCCTAGAACCATGTGGAAAGCATCTGCATTAACATTATGCAAAGGATCTAGTTACCCACTAGCCAAATATCCTTTGCAAATCTAGATACCCTTTGGCAATATGGTTAGTTACCCCCTAACTGTTGAAAAATGTGCAACAAGAAATGCTAAATTTAGAATGTTCTAAAAATAGAATGTCTAAAAATAGCATTTCTGGGTCCCTTCCTATTTATAACAATCCTTAGTCTATCTATAGGAAGTAAAATTAATTTTGGTCTTAAAGCAGTTTGAAATATTAATTAATTAATTCAGTTGGGTTAATTAATTAAGGAAATTCGAATTTGAAGTCTTTGTGAGCATGCACATGAGTTTCCTCCACTAATTGAGGGAATAAGTATGAGTTCTATAATGAGAGAATCAGTTGACTTAGTTATAACTAGTCATGTCCAATTAGATTATTTTAACAAGTTGTTAAAATAATAAATTATAGTTTGTTAATGCTTGCATGCATGTGACAACTATTATTTTAGATAACTAAGGATTCACTCATGGATAACTGTTGCATGCCAGTTCTATCAGAGACCCAGTTGAGATTAGATGTGGGACAATGTATTATCAAATGCTTAACTATTTCTAGTAAGTAGTTTTTGCATGGTTGAGGAACTAGTGTTCTCAAGGAATACGTAGTTGGACCATTTTTTGTTTCTGGTATGTTGGAATTAATAGCATGTGCTTTTTCTATTATTTCCTAAGAAAACTACGTAAGGACCATAGGGAAAACCTATATAAAGAGGGCTTTGGTGGTTCATGAGACATATCTTCATATCTTCATAGTTCATTGAGAACTGAATATCTTGAGAGCTTTTCTTCTTGTATTGTGAAGAGGATTTCCACTTGATTGATAATACATGGTTGGGGTTCTATGCTGGTGCTTTCCCCTGGATATATCTCGTGTTATGTGTGATTAATTCTCTTGATTAGTTATGCATGTTTTTACTCGGTGTTGCTCATGATTTTGATTATGCTTCCGCTTAATGTTTTGTAGGAGTAGAACAAGTATTATGCTTTAGGACATTGCATATATCGGTTTGTTCTACAGTTGAAATTTATACACTAACCAGATTAAACACAAAATTAGTCACCAACTATCTAAGTTGTCACTTGGAACCAGGTCAGTATCCCTGACCAATGGTGAAACCTTGGTCCAGTTTACCATTCCTTCATATCGTCACATGATACTTAAATGGTGAAACACTTGCCCAAGCCCACTAGCCAAGTAACCCTTGGCAATATGGTTAGAACCTTCTGACTGAGGGAGCACTTTAGGCCCTGATGCTCTTTATTTGATCTCCTTAGCCACATTATATGGCACCTTCTCAATAACCTTGGGCTGGGAAGAATATCTTCCCCTTGGTGCTACAACATCAACACTCCCTTTAACCAAGGGAAGTATTCCCAACCACCCAATATTGTTCCTGAAGTAAAAAAATCTTCATCTTGGGATAAAGGCTTTGTGAGAATGACAAAAACTTGATCGTTTATACTGCTCCCTTATGTACCATGTCTCGGTACTTGATCTCAATGTGCTTCAACCTGTCATCATGGTTGTCTCCAACACCTAATCAAACAATCCTATGAGTAGATTCTAAAGCCACACTGCTTCATGACTTGCCAAAATGGCTACAATATACTCATCCTCTACAGTGTTGAGTGCAATAGATTTCTGCTTCTTTCTCATCTAGGATATCCTAGAAAAACCCAAATTGAAGCAACATCATGATGTGCTCTTCTTGTCTTCTACACTCCTTGCCCAATATGAATTAGTATATTCTTGCAGTTGTACTTCATCATTTGAGACATATCTCAATCCATATCCAATCATACCATGCTAGTACCTCAACTAACCAACTTTCTTCAATGGATCCATCATCGCAATTACTTTCTGGTCACCATGACTAGATTCTCTCTCTGACACTGAAACAAATCTTCTTGTGGCAATCTTGGCTACTCCCTCTGCCACTACTACTTCCTAGCCACTAAAGCATATTTGTTGTCTAGTATGGTCCACTTCATAGAAGGCATACTTCTCTTAGAGACCTCTTGTCTCTCAGCATCTAATTTGACAATCTCATTACATCCATTTGGACAGTTGATCCTTCCTCTTTGCCCAATTGTCTATATATCATAGGATCCATCAAATCTGAACCAAAGTCTCTCATCTTCTTCAAATTGGTCACCACGGGAGTGTCCATGGACTTGAAGTCCATCATCCCTGTTGACACCTAATCCTTGTGATTGCGTAAATATATGTAAATGAATAAATGAGAAATGTGAACAGTCATCGGGAGATGAACTGAACAGTCTCTCCCTCATGTATATAACAGACCTACCTGATTGAATGAATAGACGAATCAGTTTTCTGCCTAATGGAGTTACTGCCTGGCCTGACATGGTATCAGAGCCAGCCCTTTTTTAGCTTTTGTGTCCCTTGTAACTCGCTGCCTGCTCTCCATATAGCTGAGCAGCTCCTCCATAAAATTAGTTGCTCCTGAGATGGTAGCTTCCCCACTGTCCATACTGCACTCCACTATCCAGTGTTGTCCATTCTGTCTGACTATCCAAACGTTTCAAAAAAAAAAGGGCGTTGTCCTGACAAGCATTGTCTTGTGCGTTAAAGTTTTTTGAATGCCCTGACTTGCGCCTGCCGCCTCCATTGCATGAATTGATTCCCTATTCTGATTACTCACTCTCCCCTGATACCAGGAGCAGTGTTATTCCCACAGAAGGTGATCTTCGCCTTAGGTCCTGCACTGGAGTGTCAAGCTCGTTTTCATTGGAATTGAGAGCTGTTTCGGATAAACATGGTGGACCCAACGTGAAGCAAGAAGATTGTTCTGCGGTGATTGCTGGAATATGCATTCAAATCCTGTCGGTGATTGCTGGAAGCTTGGACGCTGTCACATGAATGTTTGCTGGAGTAGAACGTTCGAGATTCTTCGAACAGAGGCTGCGGTGAGTGTGGTCTCGTTTTGAATCTAGTGGAGAAGCGAGATAGTGTGGAGATATGTTGCATATCTGATTAATGAACGTCAGATTATTAATACAGTATAGTTTTTCAGTTATACGCATATAATTGACTGCTGTTACAGTTATTATTTGAACGTTGTTACATTTATACACACACACTGCTCCGTTTTTTTCAATGAAAACACTTGGTTGCAGTTAATACACATATTGTTTTTGGAAATGGTGTGATTTGAAGTCAATTATTTTCTGGAGCAGCGAATATCAAACACTGCGCATGAATATTTGGGGAGACAGCATGGCTATGCATTGACATGCATGGTTATTGTGGTCATAATACCTGAGATGCGTGGAGATGTGTTGTTGATGCGTGGACATGGTATCATGCGTGGAGAATCCAGAGACCGATGAGTGTTTGAAGTGGATCTATGCTTGAATGGTACTTTTGAATGGTGTTGTAACAATATGATACCTTTGCGTTAGATATGTTTTGAACGCAGCCATATGTATTTTGTTGAATGCAGCCATATGTATTTTTTAACGCAGCCATATGTATTGTTTGAACATTGTATTATTTGGTACATTGCACGAGTTTTCTAGCTCGAGGTTATGTGGTTCTCTAAAGCTTTGTGTTGTGAGTGATATCATCTCCACCATATAGGAATTGGTAATACCTTTGTCCTATATATAAGAGTGCAATATTTTTACAATTTTTACACCAGAGCTGCATTTTTTTCTCCACGAGAAGTACAATTTTATACATTAATAGCAGAAGTATTTTTCTATTACCAAAACTATTTTTTTTACATAATGCATTCAATCATATCCATGGTGGGAATAGTTCTCACTAGCAAGGAGAACTATCCTGAATGGTCCCAGATGATAAAACACACCCTCATTTTCAATGAGTTGTGGAAAGGAGTGTGTGTCGGAGAAGGAGACAATGACCCATTACAACCTACCTCAAACAAAGAGCTTTTCATTTGGGAAAATAAGAACAGCAAAGCTTATGCATTAATCACAGCATCTGTAAATGAAGAGGTGAGTCGCCATATTTCGTCATATTCAACTTCCTTTGAAGCCTTACAAAAGCTGAAAGAACTCTATGACTCACATTCTGCACATGAAGTTGTTCAACTCATGATTAAACTCTTCACTCTTGAACTGCAAAATAATGATCCTCTTGCTCTTGCATCTGAAGTAAAGTCTATAATGCATGATATCAAATCTACTAAGGTTGAATTGGATATTCCTCTTATCGCTTTTCTACTAAGGCACTTTATCCTACTTACTCCAATTATCTTGAGTCATTGCAAGCAAATGGAAATCTCAAAGATATAACCTTTGACTCTCTTGTGAAAAATTTTGTTGAAAGAGAGAAAGCTTTTGGAAAGAATACAACCCCTGAGTCTTCTGAAGAGACTGTGTGCCTTGCTCATAAAGAAAAACATCCTGCTCAAGATTCTACAAGAGGAAGAGGTGGACGAAGAGGAGGAGGAAGATATTTCAGAGGCAGGGGGGTTATACATTCTCAAGGAGAAAAGGTAGATTTACACTGTATTTGCTGCAAAAGAAATGGATCACATGGTGCATCTACATGCAAGCTACCATGGTACAAAATTGAGCAGAAAAAAAACCAACAGAAAGGTAAAACTGATGATGTAGACAAAGGTAAAGCACATGAATCCGCTCACTATGTTGAGGCACAATGTAACATTGGAGTAAATGAAGATTTGTTTAATGCTTCACTTGCTTCCTTGAAAAATGATTGGTTGCTTGATTCAGGAGCAACCTATCACATGACTCATAGAAAAGATTTTTTTGAAGATTTCACTGACAATGTTGATGGAGCAGTATACTTTGCAGATCAGTCAAAAATCAAGCCATCAGGGCTTGGCACAATGAGGCTTAAACTGCCTGGTCTTTCAGACTTTCTTCTGGATCATGTTCTATATCTCCCACAGCTCAAGAGAAACTTGTTGTCCTTGGTCCACATCTGCCAGCAAGGTAACTCCATTCATATGTTTGATGGCAAGCTTGAGGTAATAAAAGCATCTAATCACTCACTTGTCATGAGGGGAATAGAAGAAGAAAGGCTTCTCAAACTACAAGGAACATCTGCTCATGTACAACATTTCTCATACAATTCTCATCATGAACAAGGTACACTTCCATCAAGTTTATTATGGCATGCTAGATTTGGGACATTTGAACTATGGGACAGTCTTGCTATTATTGAAGAAAAATGGTGTTGTTGGTTTGCCTACAATTCCTAGAAAACTTAAGCAATGTGATGCTTGCATTCTAGGAAAGCATAGCAAATAGTCTTTTCATGATTCATATTCAAGAGAACATAGGAAACTTGAAATCATTCATTCAGATTTATGTGGTCCAATGCCTGTTTCTTTTGCAAATGGAAATAAATATATCATGACGTTTATTGATGACTACACCAAAATGTGCTGGGTTTATTTATTGAAGAACAAATCTGATGCTTTCCAAACATTCAAGAATTTTCATAAATGGATTATGATGCACAATATCATATTGGGTTTATTCGCACTGATAATGGAAAAGAATTTACATCAAATGAATTTGAAAACTATCTTCGCCAACATGGGATCAAACATCAAACAACTATGCCTTATAATCCCCAAAGAATGGTGTAGCTGAAAGAATGAATAGAACAATCTTGATATGGTACGATCCATGCTTTTCTTCAAAAATGTAAAGATAATGTTTTGGGTTGATGTTGTTCTATGTGCTGCATATATAAAGAATATATGTCCATCTAATGCTATAAGAAACAAGACTCCTTATGAATTATGGTATGGACATGTTCCTTCGGTAAAACATCTGAGGATCTTTGGTTCCACCTGTTATGCTTTGATACCAGAGGTACATACAAACAAACTTGGTGCTAGAAGTCGTAAGTGTATCTTCCTGTGGTATTCAAACACCTCCAAAGCATACCGCCTCTATGATGAAGTAAATAAAACGTTTGTTGTATCTAGAGATGTAATTTTTCTTGAATCATCCAAAACTGACAATGTTGTTAAGCGGCAACTTGATCGCTTGGATAGATTTGCAAAAACGAAATCATTTCAAGAATTTGATAATCAAATTCCACATCTTGAAGGGGCGATTCCTATACTAGATGAACATGTGGAATATTCTTCTGAAGAACACTCTCCCTTGAATGAAACTCCAACAATGGATGATGCTTTAAGTGATGTAATTGATAGAATTGGGAGACTCAATCTTGACTCAGTCCCAACTCAATCAATAGATCAGCCTGGACCATCTCAGAAAGGTCCCCCAAAGTGGTTGACAAAGACACTTGAAAGTGTTCATCCTGATGAAATTGGAAAACAGGAACCAGAAATTCAAACCGACAAAATGGAGGTGATGTAGATGACTCTAATTCACCTGTTGATATGGATG
>APFE030236692.1:56428-74771 GCA_000404065.3 Pinus taeda
TCGCTTGGATAGATTCGCAAAAATGAAATCATTTCAAGAATTTGATAATCAGATTCCACATCTTGAAGGGGGGATTCATATTCTAGATCAACATGTGGAATCTTCTTCTGAAGAACACTCTCCCCCGACTGAAACTCCAACAACAGATGATGCTTTTAGTGATGTAATTGATAGAATTGGGAGACTCAATCTTGATTCAGTCCCAACTCAATCAACAGAGCAACCTGGACCATCTCAAAAAGGTCCCCCAAAGTGGCTGACAAAGACACTTCAAAGTGTTCATCCTGATGAAATTGGAAAAAGAAGAACTAGAAATTCAAACTGACAAAATGGAGGTGATGTAGATGACTCTAATTCACCCGTTGATATGGATGTTTCTTATGATTGTGAATTGAACTTGTCTACAGATTTTGAACCAACTTCCTTTAAAGAAGTTACTTCTCATGATGAATGGAAATAAGAAATGCAAAAGGAGTATGATGCCCTCATAAAGAACGACACTTGGAAGCTGGTTGATCCTCCATTTGGAACCAAACCAATTGGCTGCAAGTGGGTCTACAAGAACAAGTACAAAGTTGCTGGCTCACTTGACAAGCACAAAGCTAGGCTTGTGGCAAAAAGGTTTTGCACAAAAGGAAGGGGTCGATTATGAGGAAACTTTTGACCCCACAGCAAAATGGGCCACCATCCGGACACTCTTTGCACTAGCAGCTCAGAACGGTTGGAAAGTCCATCAAATGGATGTAAAAACTGCCTTCTTAAATGGAGATCTAAAATAAAATGTTTTTCAGCCTGAAGGATTTGCTGTGAAAGGACATGAACATAAAGTATGCAAACTTGTGAAGTCCTTGTATTGCCTCAAACAAGCACCACGAGCCTGGTATGAAAAACTAACTGAGCATCTTCTGAAACTCAACTTCAATCATTTTGATCTTGATGATACAACTTTATTTGTCAAGAAAGTTCACAAAACAGTTGTATATCTTGTTGTATATGTAGATGATCTTTTAATGACAGGGAACAATGAAAGCTACATTGCATCCATAAAGAAAGAATTGGGGAAAAGTTTTGAAATGACTGATTTGGGCTATGTTCATTACTATCTAGCATTGAAGTAACCCAACATCCAAAGTCCATATTTCTTTCTCAAAAGAAATAAATTGGAGATTTGTTAAACAGATTTTGCATGACAGAGTGCAATCCTCTTACCACTCCAGTGGAACAAAACTTAAAGCTCACATCTATTGAAGGAAAGGAATTTTAGGATGCAACAAAGTATAGAAAGCTTGTAGGAAGTCTCAACTACCTTACTACTACCAGACCAGACATTTCATTTGTTGTTGGAATCCTCTCCAGGTTTATGCAAAAGCCTTGTGAAGGACATTGGTCTGCTGCAAAAAGAGTTTTAAAGTACTTGAAGGGAACTCAAGACTATGGAATCAAGTACACACAGGTGGATGACTTTAGTTTGATCGGATACTCTGATTTATACCTCGATGGAGACAAAGAAATTGGAGTATCTACTGCAGGATATGTTATGAGTCTTGGATCAGGAGCTGTCTCCTGGAGATCACACAAACAATTAGTTCCAGCAGATTCCACAACAGAAGCAGAATACGTGGTAGCAGCTAAAGCAACAAAAGAAATTGTGTGGCTCAGGAAAATTCTTGAAGATTTGCAGGTAAAACAAGTACAATCAACTCCACTCATGATTGAAAACACCTCTGCAATAAAGTTGGCCGAGAACCCAAAGTTCCATGATCGAACGAAGCATATCAATACTAAATATCATCTGATTTGACATCATGTTGAGGCGAAAACAATCCATCTCCATAATTGTTCCACAAATGAGCAAATTGCAAACATCTTCACCAAAGTACTTGGAAGGGAAAAGATTGAATGATTTAGAATGATGCTTGGACTCACCAACATCCCTTCAGATTAAGGGGGGGAATGCTGACACCTAATCTTCATGATTGGGGAATTTTATGTAAATAAATAAATTAGGAATGTGAACAATCATCAGGAGATGAACTGAACAATCACTCCCTATTGTATATATCAATGACCTACCTATGGAATAATATACGAATCAATTGTTTGCTTTGTGGAGTTATTCTCTGGCCTGACAGCCTAACATATCTCTAAACATTTGAAATTTTACTTTTCCAAGAGGCTTAGTGAAAATGTCTACAACATTATCACAAGTATTACAATATTCCAAATGAATTTCTTTAGATTGCACTTTCTCCCTTACATAGTGGAATTGAGTATCAATATATTTATTGTTTTTGTGAAACCCTGAATTGTCGACCAATTTGATTGAACTTTGATTGTCGCATCTGATTGTTCTTGTGACTGTCTGTTCTTCCCCAACATCTTTAAGAAGTCTCCACAACCAAACTGCCTCACACATTGCTGCACACATGGCTTGATACTCTGCTTTTGCTGAGGACAAGAAGACTGTGTTCTGTTTCTTGTTGCTCCAAGTGATCACCTCGGATCCAACACTAAATGCATAACCTATTATAGATCCGCGATCACCTACATTTCCTGCCCAATGTGAATCTGTAAATCCTACCAATCAAACATTAGAAGAGTCAGTGTAAGTAATTCCATAATCTACGGTACATTGTATATACCTTAAAACATTCTTCACTGCATTCGAATGGCTTTCAAGTGGCTTCGACATAAATTGGCTTAGCACACTGACTGCATAAGCCAAATCAGGTCTAATGGTGGTTAGGTAGATCAGACTCCCAACCAGTTGTCTATAAAGTGTTGCATCCGCCACTTTTGAGCCATCCGCACACTGCAATTTGATGTTCTGCTGCAAAAGTACCAGTGCCGACTTACACTGATCCATTCTAAACTTTTCTAACAAGCCTTTCACATACTTTTCTTGAGACAGAAATGTTTGACCTAAATCTCTCCAGATCTTGAGACCTAAATAGTGTCTGAGTTCACCGAGATGCTTCATCTCAAACATCTGTGACATATGTTGCTTGATTTCATCAATTAGATATATAACATCACCTGTAATTATCAAATTATCTACATATAATGAAATTACCACTACGCACCCTTGTTCATCTTTCATGGTGTAAAGATTAGGGTCATTCTTACTTCTATTGTAGCCAGCTTGTAGAAAAGATGAATCAATTTTCTCATAGCACAACCTGTGAGCTTGTTTTAGTCCATAGAGTGCTTTCTTCAACCTATAGACTAGATGTTCTTTTCCCTTCCAGACTAATCCTTCTGGTCGCTCTAAATAGACCTCTTCTTTCATTTCTCCATTCAAAAATGTAGACTTTACATCTAGTTGGTGCATTATCCAATGTTTCTTAGTAGCCAAAGCAATTAATATTCTGATGGTGTTCAATTTAGCTACAGGGACGAATGTTTCTTCATAATCTATCCCTTCTTTTGGTGTGTAGCCCTTTGCAACCAACCTAGCTTTCCATTTTTCTATAGTTCCATGTGCATTAATTTTCAGTTTATATAACCATTTGCAACCTATGACTTGTTTTCCTCTAGGGAGTTCTACAAATTCCCAAGTGTTGTTTCTAATTATTGAATCATATTCCTTTTCCATGGCTATTTTCCATGTATTACTTTCATTTGCTTCTTTATAACTAGATGGTTCAACAACATTCATCATACTAGTTATAAATGCATTTTCCATATATCTTGTAGGCATTTGAGCTTTCCTACCTAATCTCCTGAGTGGTGGGGTAGTGGTTTCAAACCTTATTTGATCATCATTTACTTTTTCTTCCTATTGCTGTTATTGTTTCTGTTGCTGCTGTTGTTCACCCTCTACCTTTGTTTGCGACTAAACCTGATTGTTTTCTGCTTCTTCTTCTTCAAAGTATGGAATGTCCCATCCATCATAATGCTCATCAGTTTCTTCATTATCCTGGTCATGGAATTTAAAATCTCTACTAACAAAGATCTCGTGAATGGAGGGACTAAATAATCTATATGCTTTATGTGATGAACAAGACCTTATAAAATTGCATCTGATGGCTTTACATCCAAATATTCTTAAGTGTTTTACTGTATGTTTATATCCATACAATGCTTCAAAGGGAGTTTTAAACTCAAGCCTTCTTGTAGGACTCCTATTTTTTAAATAAGCCACATTATTCACTACTTCAGCCCAAAAACCATTTGAAAGATTCTTACCTTTAAGCATACTTCTAGCACATTCCACTAGAGTTATGTTATTCCTTTCTATCACTCCATTCTGTTGTGGAGTATGGGGTACTACGAACTGCTAAAAAATTCCATAATCTTTACAATATTTAATCAACTCACCTTTCCTCTATTCTCCCCCTTGATCAAAATGGAGAATTTTTATTTTTTTCCCTGTTTGTCTTTCTATCATATTTTCAAACTTCTTAAAGTATTCAAATGTATGACTCTTCTTACTTAAGAAATCCACCCAAGAAAAATTCGTACAATCATCAATAAATAGTAGAAAATACACTGCACCTCCTAATGATTTTGTCTGCATGGGACCACAAAGGTATGTGTACACTAACTCAAGTATATCCCTCTGTTTCTTTTCTACTCTAATAGGGAATTCTTCTCTATGCATTTTTCGTAAAGTACAAGCATTGCAATCATTATGTACTTGCTTTAGCATAGGAAGATCTCTTACCATTTCTTTCCTCTGTAGTAACAACAAATCATTGTAATTAGTGTGGCCGAATCTCTGGTGCCAAAGCTCTTCTGTAGTCAGGCTCATTGCTGTCAATTCTTGAATCGATGCAAGTCTCACATCCAAATTGTATAGTCCTCCTATTCGAATTCCTGTAGCAATTGTCTTCATTCCATCTAGCAGATCCTTAATGTAGCAATTAGATTTTAAAAATTCAACTTTCAAATCTTGATCTCTAACCATTGATACATAAATCAAGTTCTTTGTTATGCCAAGAAAATACATTACATTATAAATTTGTTTGATATTACCATCAGGTAGAATGACATAAACATGCCCACATCCTTTGATTTGATGACTTCTGCCATCTCCTACATGAATCTGTGCACCTTCATTGATTTCTTTAAAATCATCTAACCAATGCTTGTTCCCTGTAATGTGCACTCGCGCTCCTAAATCTACATACCAGATGTCTGAATCAACATTTTCATCATGATTTGGAATGAACAACCTCAAATTCTACACCTGATCACCATTCGCGAGATGACTTGCATGTTTATTTGGCTTATGTTGTTCTTCATGATATTTCTTTTCCTACATTCCGTAGCAATATGACCCAATTTTCCGTAATAAAAACATTTTGTTTCAGAGTAGTTTTTATTTCGATGCATACCTTGGGTCAGATTTGGTCGTTTCTGTGAACTTGCTTGATTTTACTGTTGTGGACTTCCTTTCCATTTGTAGAAGTTTTTCTTCGCCGTTAATGCAAGATTGGCACTCTAGGGCTTTAGAGTCAATGTCCTCTCCTCCTTGCATCAGTATACCTGTTAGCTCTTCAAAATGTAGGATCTTTTCTCTGGCATTGGTCCCAGTGATGAACAACTGATAATTGTTAGTGATACCATTCATTCTAATGGTCACAAAATATGTATCATCCATTGTATGACTAATATCTGATAATTTGGTTTTTAGATCCTTGATCATTGCGATGAATGAAGCAATTGTTTCATTCTTCTCCATGGACAGAATCTTACTCTTGAGAAATAGAAGACGATTTGAATTTCTGATCTCATACAGTCCCTTCAGAATTGCCCAAATCTTGTTAGTTGACTTACCTTCTCTGATGTGTGGTATAATGCAGTCTTTTAATGACATCTTTAACATTATTCTTTCTCTGCTTTCTCATTTCTCCCAATCTTGGACCAATGTTGATCCAGCAGCGGGCCTCATCTCATCGCCATTCACAATCTTCTACACACTCCGTGCTTCTAGCAGAATCTACATCTTGAACTTCCAATTTGCATAATTGGAACCATCGAGCTTGTTATTCTCATTCATGCATGCCTTAAAAATATTGTTATTCATCTTGGTGATTTAGAAAAAAAACTCGACACGTAAAAGATGTTAAATTTACCCTAGATCTGTGACTTGACAGATCAACGTTGTTCGATCTTGCAGTAGATGCGTAGATCACTGTGGCGTCCTTCTCGGCCTCCAGACAACCTCCTATTGTCAGCTTCAGCCTTGTTATTGGCTTCCCCGCGTAGCTTCTCTGACAACTACAACCTTGTTCTTGGCTTCCTCATGCAACCACAGCCCCGTTATTGGCTTTCCTCTATCGTCGAAGAATTCCCTTTCTGTTCTGCGATGGCGTTTCAGAGGTACATGTCTTTCTTGTGATGATATACGACGAGAAATTTCTGTGAAGTGCTATAGTGCCCTCGTCATAGAGGTACACGCCTTTCCAGTGATGATTTTAGAATCGTTACAGTTATCGTCTTTAGAACTATGATGATCTCGGTTCAAAGAACCACCCACCGGCTAGTGTACAGGTTCCTCAGCCCTAACACTCCGATACCATGATAAAATTTCCAATGTTTGTATTAAAATAAAACCCACTGGTTAGCTATACGAAAGAGAGTTTGAACCAGGAGAGCCTGGCTCTACAAAAAGCTCTACATTGCTCATCAACATTACACATTAAATAGAATACATGGTTTTAGGGAAGTTAGAACAACATCCTAAGAAATAGAAACTAATTACTATCCTAAGGCTATGTGAACCAACTCTACCTATTCTAAGATATTCTCCACTATCTTCAACAACATCACCCTAAATAATTCAGATTTAATTCTTCCAAGGGGCTTGGTAAAAATGTCTTCTACATTATCACAGGTAATTTAGTTCTTCCAAGAGGCTTGGTGAAAATTTCTTCTACATTATAACAAGAATTTATTATAGTATTCAATAAAAACTCCTTTTGATTAACCTTCTCTCTAACAAAATGAAACTATGTATCAATATGCTTTTTGTTTTTGGGAAACACGGGATTGTTTGCAAGTTTGATTGAACTTTGATTGTCATAGTTTGATTGAACTTTGATCATCATACCTAATAACTATAGCATCTTTTTGTTCTTCTATGGTGTCATGGAGAAGTCTCCTCAAGAAAAATCCCTCACACATTGCTGCACACAATGCTTGATACTTTTCTTCTGCTGAAGACAAGGATACAATATTTTGCTTCTTGTTGGTCCATGCAATGACCCTGACCCAATGCTAAATGCATAACCTCTATGGATCATTTTTTGGATGCATAACCCATCATTGTCATCATGGGTTTTCTTAGATTACCCATAAACATTCTATAGGTTTGATCACCTTACCATCAACCATGCTTAAAATTTCCGCGCCTCACCCTAAACAATGGCCATGGATTTTTCAGCTGACCCTAAAATATTTCTACAAGAATCCATTTCCACTTCACTCTCACACGTGGTTTCCGTCTTACCACAAACTTGCACTTACATAAGGGTTTCTTTCTTACCAAAAGTGTGCACAAGTGGTTTCTCGCTTACCACAAACCTCCAATGACAAAGTGGTTTTACGATTACCAAGAACTTCATGGGGATACACATGCTTCAGGAGGGTTACATTGCACACTCCAACTCATGGAGTTACCATGTACATGCTTTCCAAAAACCACTACAAAACAACATAGAGTTGCTTAATAATAAATGTATGTGACACACCATCATCATGAGACTATTCCACAAGCTCACACAAACTTTCAACTAGTTGTCCATCATCAAGTGTCGTTCTTGCACAAAACCAATATTTGTTGCACTTCAACCTTGACCGCCAAGTCTCTTCTTTCTTTTTCAAGGTTAATTTTTGTCCTAAATTCAATTGTGTGATTTGTTAGAGTAGCTAATTCTAATGAAACCACTCCAGAGTGAGCTAGGCTCAATGCTTCTAATTCCAAAGCATTTATAAATACCGCTATTAATTTGTTTTTCTTTTGGAGTTTCTAACCATGAAATTTTAACCATTTCTAATAAATTGCATTTCTGCATTGAGACTCAACATATTTATCTTTCTAAACTTAAAAATAAAAATTCAAAATGGTCAAATAACCTTCACACCATTATCATGAGGTTTGTGTTGTATCCATGGTGGAACAATATTTCGAAAATATGATGAAAATTAGACTCGCATCCTCCTACTATTCACTGTTTTTGGTGTGTAAACATCAAATGAGATCCATTGTTGTGCATAGGTTCTCTTCTAAGCTAGCATCATGGCTCCACCATAAAATACACATCAATTTCAATTTCTAAGAAGATTATTATTTAGAAAGGAAAGGAAACGAAACCTCACACATACTGATACAAAAAATATTCATCGATGAAAGGGATCAATGCTTAATGAAAGCTTTATTTTCCACACACATCGCCACACTGGACTTTCACAATGGCCACTCTACTTCAATGCACATTGGTTCTCAATTTCACAGAACGCAAGTTGATCCTTGCAATAGATAGCACTTAACTCACTCATCTCCATATTGTCTTGAGGCACGCATCACTAGAAACATCAATCAATCACTCTCTCTCATGGATTGCATGCATCTCAAGTAAAACAAATTTCTTCACGGTCCATGGGCCATTCTTACAATAGGAAATGCTCCAATGCTTCAAACATTCATTATACATGCCAAAACAAAATGAACTTCTCTTTAACATCAATAAAAATAACACAATTCCTAGGTTCCACTGCTTAATACCACCGGAATCCAAATCTCAAGAAACTATCAAAGCAGAGATCCAAACTTTGAAGAAGATTGCCCTCCGGTTTCGAAACTAGAATCTTTAACTGATGACTATGTAATAAAAATTTTCGCAGTCCTAGACCTTCCAGAAAATAAAAAAAAAACATCAACATCCACCTGTGTGAGTCTGCGGACCCCAACAAGGAATTCCTCACATATACCATAGGCTGCAAGATCCCTTTGCAACAACCTCCTTCAATTGTTGATCCAATGATATAAATCAGATAATAGTGATCTCTCCACCAATCTCTTTCTTCCATATCTTCAACTTTGATCTCCAGTAGCAATAGAGTGCCTCAAATCACATTCTTGGAATGAATGTCCGAGATCTTTATTTGACCCTATTGGGTGTGGAGCATGATTATTTAGAGGTCTTTGTTGCAACTGGATGTATACCTTAAGAAGTTTGTACAACCCTACACGCGGGGGGGGGGGGGGGGTGGGTGCGGAAGGGACTTGGCCCCCTCGAGGGGGTCCAGGGGGGCTAATCTCCCCCAGCTGAGGGGTTCAGGGGGCAGCAGTCGCCTGGCAGGGGTTTTAGGGGTAGTGCCCCCGAATTAAAAATAGATGTAAAATTTCCTTGTAAAAGTATAGTAGTTTCTAGTCAATCTGGGTCGTTCATTAGGCAGATGATCTGACGATAGAACTTATTTTTAGTTTAGGTCTTTTACCCTAAAAGGCAACCCCTTTCTTTGTATGAGGACATTTATATTGAGGCTGTGATATAGGTGTGTGTATCCTTTGAGCAAGAAACAGAGAGGTGAGACTATGAGAGAAAACAGAGGATATTACAACAAATCTGCGGTTGGTTGTGTCTCTTCATTTTACTGGATAATATAAAGGAAGGAATTGTTGTTATGGGTGGACGTAGCCCAAATTGGGTGAACCATGTATATCTATGTCTCTTTGGTTTTATGTGTTTTCTATTTTTATATTTATGCAATATTCTATGTGTTCCATTGCTCTGTAATATATAATTTTCTAATAGACCTGGACTATAAGATTTATTCTCCAACATCACCAATGACTCTCGAAACCAGTAGCTCTTCCACGAGTTGTCTCTTCAAACCCGAGCACAAACAGAAGAAACTTCAATGCCGACACCAATCCCCTTGTATGCTCTTTGAGAGAGAGGCTACAATTTCCAACAATATGACTAACAACATCCTATCTACTGACTCCACTACACTTCTCCTCTACACAACACTCTCCAAATTCTCTTAAAATATGAATAGATAGTGTCCATAGAGCACTAGTCACTGGTCATACTGGAATTGTGCACATAAAAGTTCAACACAGTCACAGATCTCCTCAGTTAGCAAACAGGCCCATACACCCCAAAGATACTAAGGCAGCATGTGCCGTATCTTACCGCACAACAACAAAAAAGTATGGGAAAACAAATATAAGGCAAGGGGCCAAGGGGCCAAGGCTTTAGGGCTCCGATATTAACTTAAAATTGAATAATCCACATCAAATTATTGATGGGATTATATATATATATATATATATATAATATATATATATATATAATATATATATATATATATATATATTAATATTAAAGTGTTAGATAAATAATTTGGACACATAATCAATTGGGTGAGAGAATATCTCAACCATACAGTAATTTAAAAAACATTTAGATCTTAAAAAAAATTAAATAATATGAACAAATTCCTAAACTGGAACACACTCACAACTAATAAACGTACTCTCTCCAATAATACACCTTCTCCATTAATTCTAAAAAAATGACATTGATGTGTAGCGGGTCCCATTCCAATGGAAAATCCTAAGGAAATGAAAGTGACATTGAGAAATAGTGATGGGCACATAACTACAGTGGATAAATAGCTAGCATTTGAATTGAAGTTGATAAAAAATATAATACAAATTTTGGGGGAAGACCAATTACCTCAGCAGGGGATGCCTATTACTATAGCCAAGAAAACACTGGAAAAAATGTTTGAATACATAAAGTACATGTATGCAACTCTTTTCAAGCTCCTCACGTTATAAAGAAATGGGATCTGAATTTCATCACCAATGTCCATATTGATATGTTGTTACAATATGTATTGAAGGTAAATATTGTTTTCTCATACGCCCTTTTTTATTTGTTTTAGATGCACTGGCATTTTCATTTGAATTGCATTGCAGGTGCCCAATGTTATCTTAGATTTAACTAAACCATTTTATTCTTGTTGAAACACAAAATGTTGTTTGTTTATATGTTAGCAAAATCTAATGTCAACATATTAGTTGGGTGTATATAGTCTTTTGGATTTGGCAGTTGAAGAATTGGCAAGAAATTTTTGTCCAAGCCAAAAGATTGTTATAAAAAACTAGATCATTTCGTAATACATTAGAGCATGTGCATCGATCAATATGTTAGTACTTAGGTATTAAGTACTCTTTTACATTCCCAATTTAGGTCTTAGATATCTCAATAATCTATAACAGTCAATTAAGCATTCACATTACAAGATTATAATTTTAATTGTAAATCAATAACAAAACATATACATTTATTATAATATTTTTGGAATATTCTATTATTTATTCCAATTTGTATGCCATCCATTTATATATCGAAATTTTGTAAAAAAAAAAAAAAAAAAAAAAAAAACTGAAATTGAAATTGTGTATATCTTTAACTTTTATTTACCTAAGCTATTTATGAAAATCAATAAAATCCATTAATGAAGTCACTTGAACCTTGTTAACACTAAGCTTTTGCAATAGTAAAAGTACCATTTACATAAAAATTACAAACCCTTAGGTTTAATATTAATGCTAAAACAAGACAACATACATTGTATGTGTAATTTTCTTTTTTCAAGTGATTTATCAAAATCAATGAAACTTATTAGTTTTAAAAGACTAAAATCTAATCAATTTGCAAAACTTCAAATTAAAGGAACAATATGCCTTTTCTGGTTTTGTCACAGTAAAATTATTTTTTCAATATTTAAGAAGGAAGCAAAACCTGCGAGCTTTTAAGTTTGTTTTGAGTCATACACACTTTTAAAACCAAATTCATTTTTAAACGTTAACTTTAAGATTTACAAGAAAAATGTGAGATAATTTTTTAAAAATTTATATTTCAAAGTAATGAAAATAATTCTAAGTGTAAATTACAATTTCTAAAAGAAAATATAAAGTAAATTTTGAAGTACATGAACTAAAATTAACATGGTTTTCTAGGAATATGGACAAAATAAGTGTTAATATTGAAGTGTCTAATCGTAAACGAACTATTTTTGTAAAAATATAGAAAGCCGCAATACATTTACATTACATTTACATTAATATTAAAATTATATATATATATATATTAAATTACACTCAAATAAATAAATAAAAGAAAAGTTTCTTGGCATTACGTCGACCAAAATTTCATATCTAGAAGTAAAAAGGCACGAGTGAACCATGCCATCAACAAAATTTTACATATGAATTTTCCGTGCCCTATTAATATTGAAATCCCATAGTTGCCATGAAGGCTAATTATTAATAAAGGGATCTGCTTCAATTAAAATTAATTTATATGCTTCTAAAATTTTAAAGTTTAAATTGATTGCAAACTTTCATCTTTGAGATTATTTAAATAAAATGATATTTTAAAAAGTGAGGACTACTAACTTGATTGGAATTATGATTTTCAAGCTTATTTAAATGGGAAATGGATTTATAGGTAATTGTTAAACACCCATGGATAGCAAGAGAGATATGAAAGATAAAACATGCAATACAATTTTTATTGACAAATGATATATATTTATAGTACATTATGTGACCGTTGAGATTCACATCCCAAAGTCTCTTGGATTCCTTTTGTCCATTCGGCTTCCACACTAACCCATTGAGGATTAGGTGTTCAACAGTAATTTACTAATTTATTAATATAATTTTTTTAGTAATTAATTATTTATTAAGAAAAAACGATTTTTTAAATATTTTCCAAAATATAATGTAAGTAAAGATAAGAATAAACATTTTTATCAATTTATAATATTAAATTTAATTTTTTAATGTTCTTAAAATATAAAATCGGAACATAAATATTTTAAGTACTTATATCCAAGGCAACAATATTATCATAAAATTTTCACTTAAAGAGAAATGTTTTTTTTTTCTAAGTAAAGGCTAATTCTATTAATAAAAGGTAAAAATAGAGCTACAAGGAGGTTGAGACCTCAGAAGACAGCCGAGACTATCCATCAATACATACAAACTGTCTCAGGGTTGGGAAAACCAGAAACAAAAAGACCAAAGCCATACAGAGAGAATTGGCCATGTTGGTAAACCACATAAAAGGTTATAAGAAAATTTGTGACCATACTATTTATACTGCCCAGATAACCATAGGAAAAACTACAAAACCAAAGACTTGATACAACTACAGAGCCAAAGACCTGATACAAAAGGACAATAACAAAAGCCATATAGGCATAGCACATTGAATGAAAGAGTGAAGAGAGGAACAGAGGAATCATACATGGCCCAGAAGGCTTCAAGCAACTGTTTCATGGTCCTAAGATTCCTCCTCCACCAGGCATGGATTGCCCATCCACGAGTCATCAACAGTGTCCTCAACATCTATACCGCTGCCACCTAGAAGAGCTGCAAAATGCCGAATGCCGTCGGAACCACTCGCCGGGTGAACAGAGGCCGATACTTCTTGGAGGTTGTCGTCTAGTGGCTTGAAGACATCAGAGACACTTCCCTCAGCCTGCAAATCACCACAATTGAACACAATGCCAACGCCTTCCCCCTGCTGTTTTCTTTCATCTTGAGACTGCGTTGCCAAGGTATACACAAAAACCCTAGGCGCAGCTTCTTCCTCTACAAAAATTATAGTGATGTTGGCCGAGAGAACATGTTTATTGAGGCGACTTTGAAATTTGAGGTGGGTGGTTTGGAAAGAGTTGTGCGGGAAAAGCTTGCCATTGTCAGAGGGAGGGGAAACCGAAGCCAGAGGAATAGCAGGCGGGGGAGCAGGCTAAGAACGCCCGTGGCCTCCACGACTACCACCACGACAACAACTACTGCGGCGACGCACCATTGTCAAGGTATCAAGGCAGCTTGATGGAGATGAAGAGTAGGGTGAAACAAAGTAGGAGTCGAGGTAAGGGAGCTGATTAAGAGTCATGAACCAGACATTCAATGCAGCCTTCGGAGCACTACAAGGATGCAGAGTCTGAGGCAAGCTAATGTTGGGAGGCTAGAGGGAAATGTTATCACTCAGGTTGTCCCTAGGCTCCTAATAGGGATACGGCCGAGGTAACCACAAACCAATCTTTGTATTGCAGGTTCTAGCCCACCTGTAATCGAAGAGGGCTCTCTCCTTATGATTCAACTTTTGTTGATGATTTTAGGCTAGCTTTCTGGCTTCAAGGGAGTGTTGTTTGTGAATAGATGGAAGGTAGGATTCTCGAACAAAGAGGCAAGGTAAGGTGTGATAAGTTTCGAACCATTGGGAATGGAGTCACAGATTGAGGCTTGCGAGCATTTTCTTTGTCACAAGGGGATACAGAGCAGGATAGCCACACAGGATACAATTATCGGTCTGCTGAAAGTATGGAATGAACATCAGGGATAAAAGGCAAAGGAGAATCATTTCATCATGCTAAAAAAGAGGAGAAATGGATGAATGGGATCCAGGAGCAATTAAGAATTCCTAAACATGCACTCATATGTGAAAGAAACAACATAAAAAAAATGATTTAAGTATACATGCTCATAACTATTTCTAAAGAAAACATCGAGAAATGCAGAAATTGAACTTAAGGTGTAATGAAAGAAATCTTAAGCTATTCCTTTTTCCTGCAATTTAGAAGGCGGAACGGTGGTAAAAAAAACATAAAAGTAAACAGAGGAGAGAAACACTTATTTGATCATGTAGAAGCACAGGAATTCCATAATCATTCCTTGGCCAAGAGAATACATCAAGTAGTTTCGCAATCCATGCTTTCAACAATCTTTGATTATGGAAATTATGACAGTTACAGTGCGAGTCTCTGTTCGGAGAAAATGCTGGAAAGGAAAACTAACCAACTACTACTAACAACCAACCAACCCCTCACAACATTGTTCAGGGTGGTATTTATAAGCAAAATAGCAGAAAGGCATCATTACAACCGACCTAAACAGGTCTACTAGAAAACTCTTCAAAAATCTAAGTGTCGCTGGAATTAAATGCAGGTAAATCTTTTTGGCTGCACTAGGGGCAGCTGAATCAGAAAACGTGACAATGTGGCCCTTGGGGGCTAGATGCGGTGCTGCTGGAATGATTGTGCTTTGGGAACTGCAGTTCTGCTCTGGTGTGAGTTAAATGTGCAATAATTATGATTTGAGAGCTTCAAGTGGCTTCGCCCTCTTTCTATGAATCTGCTGGAAGGTATAAAATGTTGTCCTTATTCGGGCCACTGCTCAATATTTTCACTGATACTCTTTGCCGCTACATTGATGGCTTCCACCGTCGACTGATACTCTTTGACACGCTCGATGACTGATGATTTGATCTGACACACTTTAAACTCTGCCATTGATCTGTTGTTGTCTTTAAACCGGATCATTTTGGCACGATCGGGCAATTTTTGGGCTTTTCGGCGCACAAGGGGCTAAGAAATCAAAAGATTCCCCGAAGATTCCTCAAAATGGCCTATTTCCCATAGCGATGCGTGATTCCGAAATGCAATTTTTTTTCCTGCGTGAAGTTTCAGCTTTTTGGCTGCTGACATCGGTTGTACGGCAGATGACGTCAGCTGTGGTGGGTCCCTGGTACAAAATGACATGGCGAGGTGCTGATATAGGAGGTAATGCGATGAATTAGCTCCAATGCGATCGCAATATCGCATCAGCGGGGAATGGAGGGTGCTTGAGTTGGGCATTTGGCGCTTGCGACTGCTGACCGCCGATATCGCTATATCGCATCGGGTGGTGACGGATGGGTCATAACTTGCATGGAGGGGAAAGTGCGATCTTGCGATGCGATCTGGCTTTAAGGTTCTGCGGAGTGTAAGGTTTTGGGGGGAAAGAGCAAGTAGGTGGGTGCTAAGGGCATTTTGAGGTTTCGGAAGGGGTCCGATTACCTAAGATGGATTTTATACTATGGAAGGACTCCATTTTATCTGGGAGATGGTTTGGAGGTCAAGGGTTCTTGCTTAGTTTCTGGTAAACAGAGAAATTCCCGGGGGTACTTATGGTTATCTTTCAACCAGGGGGAGGGATATGTATATAGGGGATATCTACTTAATATTAGAAGGGGGATGGGGAAATATAGGGAGCTAAATAATAATGTTAACGGTTAATATGGAGGTGGTAAGAAAGCGCTAAGTTTGGGAGAGCTTAGGTTGTTACAAGGGGGTAGGACCATTCTCTAGAGAAAGTATGGAACAACTTTGAGTGAAGCAGATTTTCACTCAAGCTAGTGTTATGAAAATGATTGAACTTAAGAGGAGTCAAGAAGATCTTGACCTCTTTTGGGGAAGTTAGTTAATGATTGGGGAAAGCAGAGAAGGGGAGTTAGTTATACCTTTTTTGAGCTCCTCGCATAGAACTTTTTGCTAATTGTGTCCTGAATGAGATGACACCTGAAAGTCTGGAACTGATCAGTAATTAGGATTCAACAACCTCAGAACTACCTACCCAGCCTACTTACCTAGCATTTTTTCTTCTTTTGATTTGAGTGCACTTAGACTTGCAAACCCATCATTAATTTTTCTTTTGATGCTTTCCTATCTACATACTACCCTTATTTCTTCCAAGGGCCCAGATTAAGCTGTTGGGGTCCTCTGCTTCTCTACCTATCTAAGAATCTACCAAGCTTAAGCTGTTTGGGCAGATTTGCATTCTCTACATTCTAAAACAGGAAATTTAAACCTAGGGAGACCAAGATTAGGCTGTTTGGACCTCCCTTTAACTGAAAAATTGGCGATACCGGAAAAATTTTACAAAATTTGGAAGGCAATTGAATGAACTTGAAGTAGCCTTCATCATTTGGAGACTGATAAGAAAATATGGAGCATTACAGCATGCAAAGTACGACATATTTGGCCTGTAAAATGTCAGTCATGAAATATGAATAACCTTCTGCAGCAGGAAGCTAATAGTGGCTCCACTTGGGGATGGCTTCTCCTTGTGAGAAGTCAAGAACAGCAGGTCAGAATGCCTTGGTCTTTAGTTGGTTGTCTTCTGCAAAATTGTTTTCTCCGGCTGCCTTAATTCTCCTACCTACCTACCCTAACCAGCACTTACTTTGTCGTTAGGTGAGATCAAACAACCAGTGCAGCCACTTAAGCAACTGAGAAATAAGATGAACTTGTTGACTGATGGTCTCTGAACGTACAAGCATCATTCAGGTATATGCCCTCATGATCAAAGTTGTGGCATATAATGGTTGTTGTTGATGAATTTGGTCTTCACTAAGAAAGCATGTTAAAGTACTTGGCTCATGCAGAAGTTCCATGTAGTCTGCAATAGGATCAATAAAATCATCATGTGAGAGAACTTCTTCCGGGTCTTCTTGATCAGATGGAGCGACTGCGTCCTTGGTGGTAAGCCTGGTAGCTAACCCTTCTGTCTCTGTCTTGAAAATAGAATCGTGCAGAGTTTGTAAGTCCACAGGTAGCAGTATTTCCCCCTGAGTTGGGTAAGGGAGACTTCAGCATGATTCCGGGTCTTCTCGGTTAGATGGAGTAGTTGCATCTTCGGTAATGAGCCTAGCAGCTAGTCCTTTTGTCTTTGCCTTGAAACCCAGATCATACTCAAACTGTAATTCAGGGGATAGCACTATTTCCCTGTGGACTGGGGGAGGAAGATTTTGGTAAAATTCTCTAGGGTCGCGGAAATTGTATGATTTTATCTGAGCTTCCAAGAGTTCAATTTCATTCTGATATTTTTCAACAACTAACTCAAGGAAAAGCTTATTCCGTCCGCCTGGTATTTTTGACAATAGTGCTCTGAAAAATTCCTCATTAAGCTCAAACTCTAATAAAATTTCTCTGCATTCATCTAAAGCTTCAACAAATGGAAGACCCTCCCAGAAATCGGTCATTCTCTCTCACGGTTAATACTTGGGAACATGGAATACTTGGCTGTAAAATTGGTTCGTTCCTCAGTCGAGCCTTTGATTGAAATTGAAGTGGAGTCGCCAGGTGGATGCTTAGACTTTGAAGTGCCTGATCTCTGTCCACCATCAAAGACCAGAACTAAGCATGACAAACTCTGAAGAACAGGAGAAATTTCTCCAGTGGGGTTTACAAAAATGAACAAAGCGCTTGAATCCCCAGTGGAGTACACAGGTACAGGTCGACCGAGGCTTTTACAAGTTGGTTTCTTCCTCTGTAGAGCTACATATTGGTTTCATTAATTTATCTCAGGAGGTCCCTAGCAGAGTCGCCATTATGTTATCACTCAGGTTGTCCCTAGGCTCCTAATAGGGATACGGCTGAGGTAACCAGAAACCAATCTTTGGACTGAAGGTTCTAGCCCACCTGCAATCGGAGAGGGCTCTCTCCTTATGATTCAACTTTTGTTGATGATTTTAGGCTAGCTTTC
>APFE030236692.1:78849-91586 GCA_000404065.3 Pinus taeda
TGCTGCTTTTGATTTTGAGGTAGAACAAATGGATGTGAAGACATCATTTGTTCATGGGGATTTGGAAGAAGATATCTACATGAAGCAACCTGATTGCGGTGAAGGGTAAGAAAGAACTAGTATGCAAGTTAAAGAAGTCCCTGTATGGGTTAAACCAATCACCAAGGATGTGGTATTAGAAATTTGATACATTTATACGGGGACTTCGCTTCACTAGAAGCAAAGTAGATCACTGTGTGTATTTTAAATTAATTGGTGACCGTGTTATTTATTTGGTCTTGTATGTGGATGATATGTTTTTGGTTGGAAATGAAAAAGAAATTATCTAGGATTTGAAGACCCAATTGTCCTCCAAATTCAACATGAAAGATCTTGGTGCTGCAAATAATATTTTGGCTATGGAAATTAAAAGGTATTGGGAAAAGAGGAAGCTTTGGTTAAACCAGAGGAAGTATGTCAAAATAATACTGCAGAGGTTTAATATGCAGGATAGTAAACCGGTGAAGGTTCCTATTCCTGTAGGTGTAAAGTTATCTGCAGAACAGTGTCCCAAGGCACAAGAAGAGGAAGAGGACATGTCCCGTGTTCCATATGCAAGTGTAGTTGGTAGTTTTATGTATGCAATGGTCTGTACTAGACCAGACATTTTACACGCAGTGGGAGTATTGAGCAGGTTTATGTCAAAACCTGGGAAGGAGCATTGGACAACAGTGAAGCAGGTTTTTAGGTATTTGCGTGGCACTAGTGATTATGGTTTGTGCTACCAAGAAACACCAAGATTGGACATAGTTTTTGGTATTCGTGGATTTTTTGTTGCAGACTGGGCTGGAGATCTGGATCAGAGAAGATATACAAGTAGGTATGTGTTTAACCTATTTGGAGGTGCGGTCAATTGGATGAGTAAGAAACAATCTATAGTGGCACTATCAACTATACAGGCAGAATACATGGCAACCACTCATGCAAGAAAGGAAGCAATTTGGTTGCAGAGATTGTGTTCATGTATGGGGTTAGTGCAAGGAGCTATAATGATAGGCTATGAGAACCAAAGTGCAATCTTCTTGGCAAACAACCCTGATTACCATTCAAAGAAAAAACAAATTGATGTTTAGTATCACTTTGTGAGGGATATGATAGAAGACAAAAATGTGTTGCTGTAAAGGTGGACACTTTGAAGAATATTGCAGATGCATTGAAAAAATCTGTGAGATCTGAGAAGTTCTTTTGGTTATAGAAACAATGGGTGTTGTAGGGTTGGATAAATGATTAAGCTCTCATGTGGCTCCCCCTGTGGAAAGAAAACAACAAGTGGGAGAATGTTGGGTTGTGTTATATTCTTTCCACAACTAGCCCACGTAGTTAACCGGGGGGTTAGAGGGGGGGGGAAATCCCCCCCTTCATTGCGCCGATTGAGTAGTGGGGGGGTCACAGAGGGGGCGGTAGCCCCCCTGTCCAGGGGGTTTAAGGGGGGTGGGTAGCCCCCCTCAACGGGGTCTGGGGCAGCCCCCCAAGGGATATTTTTTTGGACCCTATATTAGGTTGGGTGGACCTACCTATGGTTTTGTGCATGGTTTTCACACATGGTTTTGGACGCAATGGTTTTCAGTCCATGGTTTTGGACGCGATGGTTTTCGGTCCATGGTATTGGATGCTTCAACATGTATAAATATGTATTCTAGCATTGAAAGCAATATAATGAAAAATCAAGCTAGTAGTCATAGTTTTGGAATCTAGGGGAAAATCTCTATGTATATGTGTTTTATGTGTTATGCTCTCGCATTGTTTATTTTATGTTCTTAGAATTCATATGCAGGTAATTCCTGTACAGGATTAAAACCTACAGATCACTATTAAGTAAACATGAAACTGTGTATAAAAATTGATCTTTGTAGTCATTGAAAGAGAATTCATTTGTATTTTTCCTAACCAGTGAGGTCTAATGTATCACAAATTACAGCTTTCCCTATTCATGTTTTGCAGTGGACTTGATAACATGTGTGATTGATAGAACAAAAACAAATATACAATGATTGATGCATGTTTGAAAGCCCCTTCTATAGAAAACTTCATGAACTAATCATGGATATTCTTTGCTAAGAATTCACTGTAATTGAAGATAATAGAAGATTTATCATCTATAGAAAATACTAACAAAAACCCTAGGATAATGGCATCAACCCATTGGTCAGATTGATAACCTACTAAATAGGAAATTACTGAAATAATTTGTTTGGTCATCTCTAAAAACATTGAATTTGGGTAAGGTCAATTGGTTCTAGGTAATTCAACATCTTTGAGTAGAAAATTCTCAAAAATATTAGCTCGTTGAGGGAAGGTGATATTTTTGTAGAGATTCATGAGGGATTCTATAGAAAGAAGATGTGATGGAGTTAAGGAACCAATCTATAACATTTGACAAATGGATTGGGTTGTAATTGTGAACATAATGTCTCCATTATGTGCAAAAACAACCCTTCGGCTAGGAATATACCTAACATGACATGATGGCACAAATTCAAGGAAGGGGTGAGTCTGTCAAAATATGAATTGAGGTAGGAAAGAGTCCCACAAGCTCAATTCATCACTAAGTTTAATGAATTTCTATTTCATCTAGTTATGTAACTCATACAAATCAAATTCACACTGTGTTTCTTAATTTTTTTACTCTTGGTGTACTAATGGAAAATGGTGCAGGTCTATCATAGGTGGGAGAATGGGGTTTTCCTTAGTCATTTTGGATTTTCGCTTCGAAGACGACATTGGAAAGAATATGACAGGAAATGAGGGTTACCAGGTAATTGGTCGGCTTGCAAGTGTTGTACGGTGCATCATTTTGTTGAGGTTGTACTAGAGCTTGGTACACAACTTTCCTTAATAGAATGTGTAAAGGGATAATAGGAAAACTGTGGGTTTATTAATAAAGAGGGTAATTAACCATTTGCGCATTTGATATTGGGGATGTGATTGGGTAATGATTTTATAATCATTTAATAGGAGTGGATAGGTGGCCACAACTGAGTGGATATGATGGGAGCAGGAATAATCAAAATTGGTGCAGGCAGTTTCGACAACAATTGCTGGCAGATTTCGGAGGGGGAGGGGGGCTGGTAAGATGTTTAGAAAGGGAGGTGAGGGGGGTCCGAACTACCTCCATGTTTGAACATGTTGCAAATCTAAAAAATACTTTTCGAAACCCCCCCGCCCCCCAATTAAATGTCAGAGAGGCCGGTGGGGCAAACTTCCTTACCCAACGTTGATCGGGTGGAGAAGATCGTGGCCATTGTTTATTGCACCCATGATATCACAAGCGACAAAATAATTTATCATATTTCAACTTTATTGAATACATAAATAGCCAAATATTTTGACTTTACATAATTTAACATTTTAAGTCTGATAGCAATATTTAAATGTGCATCGCTAATTTATTCTTCTTCTAGGGATTTCATTTCTTTATTTATTTTCATTTTCTCAATATTTTTCATTTTTTTCAATCTTATATTTTTTCCCTTTTCACTTTTATTTCTTTATTTTTCTTTATATATATTTTTATTTATTTTCTTTCTTTCTTTCTTTTTCATTTTTTTTTAATTTCTTTTTTTGACATATAAATGTAAACATGCAGAATAATGTTACAACAGTTGCTTTGATTACCTTGAGATGGTTCTTTCTGATTACCCTTCCCCTTATTCTTCTTCTCAGGTTTAGGGGGATTGGTTGTGCTCTTCTGAGCATACACTTGAACTTGAGGAGGTGGTTTTTGCGGTGACGAAGGTGGAGGAGGCATGGGTGGTTGGGGCGTTGGTGTTCTCATTTTTATGGTACCGGTAGGGGACATACCTATGAGCATGAAGGGCTCGTAGGGACCTTGGGCATGTACCACCACCTCCAATATTCTTGCCACTACCGTCATGGAGCATGATATTACTTGGAGAGCTAGAGGAGCTTTCACAGCTTGATGGTAAGACGTGAGAGACTATTGCAATGAACATGCGAGCATCATTGGCTAGTGCACATGTTGCATTGCATGGCGAGATACAAAGACCGCCACCACTACTTTGCGACCATCCAATGCCATTATATGATGATGAATTTATCACGATTTTACCCTTTGATCAGCTTTTGACACGTACAAATATTTATCATGATGCCATTCATGAGACTTGGAGAGTACATGGCTCACATGACATAGACGAGGTACACATTTATATGAAACTTTTGACTCTTATTGTCAAATTATCCATAATTATTTATATTAAAATTTCTAATGTGTATCAAATTTCATAATTTATTTTGTTACTTATATATATGTTAAATTATACTTCTGATTTACAGGTCCTCAACAAGCTGAAGCTGAGGATGAGAGTGCAACATCGATCCCTCTGTGGGATGATGCTACAACTCAGATCACATTATATGATGTTACAACCTGTCATACACGGATCATAGCAGCGATAAAGAATATCCCTGTTAATTCAGTGAATCGCCTTGCATTGTCTTTGATGTTGGATAGCATGACTGGGCTTTTAGAGACATACCAAAAGTCTATCCCACGTAGCCACATATTACAGTTCACACATAGGGTCAAGAGGCATGAGGTTAGAGGCCCAGATTCTTGGGAGGTGGTAAAATAGGCCACCAAGTACATTGATGTTCATGGGGAGTTTTTAGCAATCCCTTCGAATCACCCTACTAGACATAGAGGTCCATTCCCACTGAGATATTTTAGTAATCTTCATGCAACCCCTTTTGTGTATGATAAATTCATAGGCGCTTGGGGAAACTTCCCCAACCATGAGAAAGTCATAGTTTATTCCACTAAGAATTTATATTTTGATTTTGTATTACATATTAGGTCATATTACATTGAAGGACACAAGAAAATAGTGTGAGTTCCATAAGAGCCCCATTCATAACACGACTAAGCGTTGGGCCAAGCAGTCACTAGTGGATGAGTTGAAGGCTTCAAAATTAGACACATGTTCTGAATCTGTGACAGAACCTTACAAGGGAAATAACAAAGGGAAGCATATTATTGATGTGGAGCCTAGTGCCACTGTTGCCACCACCAAGATCCAAAAGATTGAGCTTGGAGATCTAGATGAGGGGAAGTGTCTCTTCCACAAACAAACATGGGTTAAGGGTTCTCCACTACAATTAATTATCAATAGTGGAAGCCAAAAAAAACCTCATTTTAGCATGGGTCATGAAGTGGTTGGGCCTACCCGACCACACAACACTCGTAGGCGTACGCCATTGGGTGGCTTCACCAAGGACAAGATCTCCACGTCATCCAACAGTGTCGCCTTCCCTACATCATCAAGCCCTTCGCAATTGAGGTATTGTGTGATGTTTCTCCTCTTGAAGTTTGTGATGTATTAGGAAGCAAACCATACTTGTGGAAGCATCATGATGTGTATGAGTCTAGGCCTCACACTATTATTATTTCTTTAGAAAATAAGTTATTCAGGATACTGGAGGTAGCTCCACCTACAACCATATCTTTGATCTATGTGAAGTAATGCAGTAAGATCATTTATCAAACCAGGAAATTTGTCTTCTTGATGATTCACCCTCAGGGAAAGAAGAAGACTATGGCCACATCCATAACCTCCAGATAGGGCTCCTTTGCACAACAATATTCGAAGGCCATTCTCTCCAATATGTCTAAGACTTTGATTCCATAGCATGGTCTTTTCTCCAAAGACCACTAGGTTTTATTCTCTACTTTCAAGAACCACAAAACTATTGCACCCATCAATAAAAGTTCTACCTATGTACAAAGTTGCAATCCTAACTCCCTGCATCAATACTAGTGCTCCTTGAACCATCTTGCAGGTATATTTCTTGAATATTGTTTTTACACCTGCATCATCCATCTGGCTTACAGAAATCAGATTTTTGGCTAATGCGGGAATATGCATAGCACTAAGAAGTGTTCTAATCCTTCCACCTTACAACTTCAACTTGAATTTTCCGCATTTGACCATTCTAGCCTTCTTATCATTCCCTAAGAAGACATCACCACCATCATTTTTCTCATACTCGCCGAACCACTCCTTATGGGGAGTGAAGTGAAAGGATGCACCTCAATCAATCAACCATGCCTAATGATCTACATGTGTACTTGAAGAAGAAGCCAAGTACACATCCCCACCTTCATCTGAGGTGGTTTCAACCCTTGAAGAAGGAGCACCATCAGATCCCTTTCCTTTGTCAGGAGATTTAGATCTACATTCCTTTTTGCAGTTCCCTTCCTTTCCGCATTTCCAGCACCTTTACAGGTTTTCCTGGAGATTTAGAACTCTTTCTAGATTTAGATTTTCCACTCGAGCACTTAATTTTGTTTATGTTTTGGGACCTTCCTCTCTCATACAAGGAAACTCCATTCTGGCTCTCCATATTTTTTCTTCTCATCTCTTCTGACAACAAAGATGATAGTATTTCATCAAAATTCAAGGTAGTTTTATTGATACCTATTGCAACAACTAGACGATCGCATGAATCTAGTAGAGAACACAACAAACAGATGCACTTATCTTCATTTGGAATTTTTAT
Organism: Pinus taeda; assembly: GCA_000404065.3. Classification (NCBI taxonomy): domain Eukaryota; kingdom Viridiplantae; phylum Streptophyta; class Pinopsida; order Pinales; family Pinaceae; genus Pinus; species Pinus taeda. The sequence continues at coordinate 85,408 of APFE030236692.1, forward strand.
ATCAATAGATAACAACTAAATTACCACAATATTAAAGATGTTCAGATGCTTTGTCATTGAACCTCCATCCTTCATCCTCATGTTATATAGATTTTTCCACAGGAATAATTTGTTCACCATAGACTTAGATTGGTAAAAAGTCCCTAACTTGACCCACAAATCGTTTTTGTCCAAACTTCCCATGATACATTCAACAATAATGAATATGAGAGACATAATCATATTGTTCTTTTCACCTTCTAATCTAACTCTGCCTAGTCTTCTACCAACATTCATGTTTGTGTTGTGCCTTGATCTACAACAATCCATTGATCTTGTTCCACCAATAGATCCTCCATATTCAACTATCACAACTCAAAACTCTGACCATTAAGTTTATCAATCTTTATCTTTCCACTACTCACCATCTTCTTTCACCACAAGAATCGATCATGTAGATGTCCCACTAAACAGGGTCTACCACAAGCCTAAGAAAAATCCCTCAGGAGTAAATGCATCCCCTTGAAGATAAAACAACTCTAATACCAAATGTAGGTTTTAACCCTATACAAAAATTACCTACAAATGAATTCTTCAAACATAAAAATACACAATGGCCAGAACAAAAAACAAACATACACAGACATTTTCCCTTGAATCCCAAAATTGTGATTACCATATCGATTTTTCATTATATTCCTTTCAATGTTACAATACATATATATACATGTTGAAGCATTCATAAACCCCAATCCATTAGCCCTAGATTAAAACTTAACCGTATCTACAAAATACCATGGGCAGAAAACTATCATGCCCAAAACCATGTGCAAAACCCATGCACAAAACCATGGGTAGGTCTGCCCACCATCTTTGGATCTACCTCCCATCCTTGGGTCCACCCAACTATTATTGGGTCCACATAAAAAAAATAATTTCCAGGGGCATTGTACCCGATGCAACATACAACGCCTAATTCTATTTGTGGAGAGAATATAACACATGCCCAACAATTCTATTTTCATTATTTCCATAATCATTCACTAAACTAACACATATGTAGTATATTTACTTTGTAGATTTTCCATGCTAGGTCAGCTAACTTTTACTTTGCAAAAGTAATCAGAGCCCAAATGTCAATTTGCCACTTGAATGCCTTTTTTCCTTTCTCGCATTATGTATATATTAAATGAACTATGTTCACTAAAATAAGTAAATTAGATAGTTGGATATGGGAATCTAATGATTGTGTCTCATTTATGTTTCACTTCCACTTCCAACTACCCCAACAAAAAATGCAATAACTATGTAATAAAATATGTTATAAACACCAATGTTATACTACACAAATAACGATTATAATATGTGATATCAAATTTGATAAATGAAAACTGATATTGCACGTTAATTTTGAACTTTAACGCAGCCAAACTCAACACTCAAATTTGATAAATGAAAACTGATATTACATGTTAATTTTGAACTTTAACGCAGAAAACTCAACACTTACACAACAGAGAAAAAAAATCTACAAAATCCCTTAATGTGAAATGCGAGCATTTGCAGAATCAAAGCTTGAAAGGTTCCTCCGTGCAATATACTACCACATAACGATAAAGAAAGCTTGTATTCAATAATTCAATTTTCTTCGAACTACGCACAATCTTTGCTCAATTGACCATTGATATTTGACAATACGAAGATACTCATTACTTATAATTAAAATATTGCAAAAGCAAATACAAAATATTTAATACTAAAATGTTAACAACAAAAATAATTATTTATATTTAAATTATTCACAATAATATCGTATTAAGCCACTGCTTATCTCGATGTTATTATGAACAATTGGCAAAGGTGCCTAATTGGAAACCATGGAGAGTTAAGCTAAATAGAACTATACAAAGAGGTGATAGAAAAGTATAAATACATGAACGCAAGCCTCAACCCTAATTGGAACTATCAATTCACCGAAAAATAAATAACGTAAGTACATATAGAAATGCATATAAAGGCGTTGTCTATAGAGGCTAGAATTTTCAATCGGACAATGACTTTCCAGCTAGAATTTGGCCAAAAAAATTTCAAGAAATTTGACTATTGCAATGTTTTAATTGTTTTTATGGCAAAAATGGATTTAGCACAATGGTTCACCTGTGAAGCACCCAAAATTCTGAAACTTTATAGCTATAACCCAAATTTACTTTACATTTGTAACTTGGATTTTCAAAAATTTCTGCCGATTTTTCTCAAAATCATGCCGAAATTTCTATAGTTTTTCAGACAAAATTGTGACTTGTTTAGACTAGCCATTGATATATTTGGTTACCTCAAAAGTTTAATCTTAAACTTTATCTACATGACTTCAACAAATTACCTATTCACCCTCCTTGAAAAAATACAATTAATAAATACAAGAGCGTGAGCCTCCACCCTAATTAGAACCATAGATTCACTGAAAAATAAACAAAATAAATACATATAGAAATGCATATAAAGGTGGTGTCTAAAAAGGCCACAATTCACCCGGGAGGTGACTTTTGGTCTGAAATCTAGCCAGAAAAATTTCAAGAAATCTAACTGTTCCAGTATTCGAATCATTTTTTATAGCAGAAATAGATTTAGCACAATGGTGCACCTGTGAAGCACCCAAAATCTTAAAACTTTATAGCTATAACCCGGATTTAATTTTTCTATTGTGTTTGAGACATAATTATAATCTATTTAAACTAAGCATTAATATGTATTTGGTTACCTCAATTGTTTAATCCTAAACTTTATCTAAATGACTTCAACAAATTATCTTTTCACCTTCCTTCAAAAAAATACAATCTTTTTACTTTGTTCAAAGTTCAATGAACAACCATAAATGACTTCAACAAATTATCTATCCACCTTCCTTTAAAAAATACAATCAATAAATTTAGTACTTTTTAGTTCATTCAAAGTTCAATGAACAACTATATGAATTATTTGGTGCTGTAGTCTAAGGATTATGCTTTTTTTGTTCTAAAAGTTATAGAAATTCTGGCTATATTTTGAAAAAAATTGACAGGGGTTTTGTAAATCTAAGTAAACTTTGTCAAATTTCATAATTTAAGGTGTTTCAGAAGTTTTTAATGGTGCTGAATCCATTTCCACCATCAAAAACATGATTCAAACACTGCATGTACAAAAATTTTTGAAATTTGTTTCCCTAAATTCCAACAATTTTTAACCATTCAGAGAATTCCTTCATGGCATAGACAACTCCTTATTTAATAAGTTTTCTCGAGAAATTCCACTTCCATGGGCCACTATTTGCAACTTTTTATAGAAACGTCAGCCGACGTAATTTTTTAATTACCAAGCCGTCAGTCTTTGAGAAACAATTTTTAAAATCAACAAAACCAAAAAAGGACCAACACGCATCTACGATGCATTGATATAGATTCTGTGTGCGCATTTACGATGCATTGATATTCTTACAACCATGAATTATTTGTTACGATTCCTCTCATTTGATTTTCCGCTATTTTTGAATTATTGCAGCGTCCCATGATTACATGTCATCTCCTAAATATAATTTCAGTTTTCTTACTGGGATGTATTACGGGTAAAATATTATTGTTTCCAAAATATTAAGTATATGATGATTTCGATAATAGGAATATTTTGGTTTTGTCAGGGGATACGTATTTGTATGTATTGAGAGTAAGAAATGTTGTTATTTTGTTGAAAATTTGTTTTTATGTGATTTTTACCAAAAGATATTATAATTAATATGAATTACAAAAGTTTAAATTTAAATTCAAAAATAAGTAATAAATGACTTAAATAAATGTTGTTAGTGAAATATTAAGTATTTAATAAGTTAGATAATGAGAAAGATTTTAGTTTTCCTAAGGCATGTTTTTGCTGAATACATACAACATTCATATTCTACAAATTAAAATATCATTAGTACATACCCTAATCATATTTGAAAGTAGAAAACATATATCCATACGACTCTCTCTCTATATATTTCCTTTTATAAATATTTTTTAAAAATGTTACATATTCCTCCCTATAATAATTTGTAATCAATATTGAAAAGTTATAGTTCAACTCCATATTAAAAATGAATATAAAATTTGAAACTTTTCAATGACTTGGTTGTGCCTTAAAATTGGATAATAATAATTAATAAAATAATAATTCTCTCTTTATAATATATATATATATATATATATATCAACATTAAAATATTTATATGATTCACATTCTAAATAATAATGTTAATACATTTCAATTATATTCAATTTAATACATTTTCAAGAATATTGTGAAGTAGAACTCTTCTATATAAAATCTTACATGCCAAATGAAATAATGGATTAAAAATCTCAAAAAAAACCTATTAATGAATAAGAACTCCCTATATATATATATTATATAATATATATATATATATATATATATATATATATATAATATGTCACACATTCTACACTATAAAATGCTAATAATTGTCCTAATCATATTTGGAAGTAGAAAATATATATCCATAGGACTCTCTCTATATGATATATTATTTTTGTTATAAATACTTTTTTAAATGTTACATGTTTATTTCTCTGCCATATATAATGTTTTATACAGTATATATATAGTTGACATTGAAATATTTTATTTATGATCCACATTTTACAAATTAAAATAATGTTAAAACATACCCTAATCACATTTGAAAGTAGAAAACACATATTCGTAGGACTCTTTCTCTCTATTTTTTTTATAAATATCTTTTAAAATGTTACATATCTCCCTATATATAACTTTTACATGTTTATTTATCTGCCATATATAATGTTTTATAAGTATATACATAGTTGACATTGAAATATTTTATTTATGATTCATATTCTACAAATTAAAATAATGTTAAAACATGCCCTAATCATATTTGAAAATAGAAAACATATATCCATAAACTCTCTATATTAATATATTTTTTTGTTTATAAACACTCTGTTTTATAGAATACATATTTATTTATGTTCTCGTCTCTCTCTCTCTCCTCTTCTCTCTCTCTTCTCTAGTTTATTAATTTATATATATAATTTTTTTTTTAATATTATAATGTTACATTGTGAACTCCATTTAGAATGAACAGATTACAATTATCACTAAGAACTTATTAAAATCTCTCTTTTATATATAATATATAATCCTTATTATGTATAATATTTATTCGTTTATTATAATTTATTACTAATTAAAAAATGATTGAAATATTTTATTTATGATTCACATCATACATTAAAATGTTTCATATATCGACTCAATCATATTGGAAATTAAACACATTTCATGAAATCTCTTTCTATTTATAGAATAATTGATTTTGTTATATATTTTTTTTTTTAAATATATATTATATATATATATATATATTACTTGATATTATCAAAAATAATATATTTACCAAATTTTTTTTAGTACATGGATAGATTCTCTTTTGTCTCTTTATTATATAATTCAAATATTTTTTTTATTAATAATTTTAAACTTTTTTCCTCCAAGGAAAAATTATAATTTCTTTAAGAAGATGAAAAATGCATACTAAAGATGTGAAAAAAAATATAAAAAAGAATATGGCATAAAAAAATCATATCAAAAGTCCAAGCCTAAAAGTATATGATCTAGTCATAGTACAATACCAAATACATCAAAACTGTTGATTTTCAAGGCTTTTTAAGTAGCCAAATATATAGAGGCAAAATTGTACGTGTAGGGAATTCTTGTAGATGCAAGAACTGGTACATAAAAACAACAAAAATGGATAAGATATAACACCATAAAAGCAATTGTGTTGGAAAGTTAATCTCAAAATCCATCATCCTCGATACCATTTATAAATGGTGTGCGGTAACAGTCATAATGTTCATTGTTGACCTCCTCTGTGATGTGCCATGTGCCCCAAGCTTGTTGCTCATCAGATTTTTTGTTTTTCTCCCTGTAATTATGTTGACATGTGATGTTATCAAAATTCCTTTTTCTCATTAAAACTTTCTCAAGCTTAATTGTGTACATGTTATATACAAAATTTTCATTAACGGAATTAATAACCAAAAATATTTTTAAAAGGTTATATATTAGCTTGCAATAACATTATACATGTTCCTTATAATGAAAAGTGGAAACAAAAATTTTTTAATTTAAATTACATTGTT
>APFE030236701.1:755-12650 GCA_000404065.3 Pinus taeda
TTTTTTTTTTTTTTTTTTTTTTTTTATTTATTTATTTCCTATCTTTTTCTTTTCAGTATCTGTATTTATGAGGAAACCATTTGGTTCTCCTACTGGGCACGACCCCTTTTTTGTAACCGACAGTCCCTTTGACCTACTTTTGTGGTCATTCGTTGGACATTAATAAAATTATCTTATCTTATTATCTTATCTCTTAATGCTAGAATTTATTTGTATGAACATCACATTATTGTATCTTCTATGTGTTAAATCTTCTTTGCAAGTCTTATCTCTGTTTGAGTTTAGCTCATGTGGTGATATTTCTAAGTGTAAATCAATATATCATACTTCATCGTAAATCAAATTTACATCCAAAGTCTAAGGATCTCATTAGATATATTATTAATAGAATTGGTCATTTAATCACAACATCTAGGGTTACCCTCCTTGGCCTTAAAAAGAGCTAGCAAAAATTGAGAGAACTGTGCTGAGGTGCCACTGGTACTTGTCCTAGGTTTCTCAATGTTGCGTCTATGGATAAGGGCTTTTTCAACCTGGATGTGAGCTGAAATTTATTTGTATGAACATCAAATTATTGTATCTTCTGTGTGTTAAATCCTCTTCACTTTGCAAATCTTATCTCTATTTGAGTTTAGCTCATTTGGTGATATTTCTAAGTGTAAATCAGTACATCATACTTCATCATAAATCAGATTTATATCCAAAGCCTGAGGCTCTCATTTGATATGTTATTTATATACTTAGTTCATTTAATGACAACATCTCCGTATACCCCCCTTGGCCTAAAGCGAGCTAGAAAAAATTGAGAGGAGAATTATACTGAGGTGTCAGTGGTACTTTTCCTAGGCTTACCTTGAGGTTGCATCTGTGGATTAGGACATTTTCCACTTAGTGGTGAGTTGAAGAAGTAACATAACTCAAGCATATATTTGTTTTCCTTAAAAGGGTTGCATAGTCATTCTTTTACCGAGTCAAGGATCTCCCTTCTAACTTATTAATTTGTAACCAGCTATATCTGTAATGGTCAAGCGTATGTATACTTTGCTAAGGTGTGTTGATTTTTACCTGCAGGAGCCTCAGAAATTGCGGCTTACACGGGTTTATACCAGACTTTAGTACCATACCTTCTCTCAGATATTTGTAAGTTCAGAAATTCAACTGTATTTGCAGATGCAACTACATTGGATATGTTTCTTCCACTTCAATCTTTATGAAGTTCCTTTCAGTCAGTGATGTGTCCAAGATGACAATCTATTGGATTCTTTTATGCTAAACATTCTCATTTACTGTGCAGAGATCTGAGTTATAATGAGCTGACAGGAAGCATTCCATCAAATAAGCTGTCTTCAAACATTACTACTATGTAAAATTTCTCAGGATCAAATTTACACTTCTGTTATTCTGGAAAAATAACTAGTCATTGATCTGACATAAGTAATGACTCTTAGATATATTTGCACACATTTACATTTCTGATCTGCATTGTTAGGATTTTTCATTTGATTACTGTCTTGCACAATCTTGCAGTGATCTATCACATAATAAGCTTAAAGGACCAATACCGTCAAGCTTTGCAGGGTTGCCTTTACTTCAAAAATTGTAAGAACCCCTTCTATTGGCTATAAGTTGCTTTCGCAAACCACGTTACTTTCAGTTTGTATTACATTGACACCGAAAATGAACGTCTTCATATTCTGGCATAATGGATATTGTCATAGCAAAGTGGATTCTGACCAACTGTCATTCATTATTGGTGAAAGCAGCACACAAAGAAAAGAAACAAAGTGATCTTACACTGAATCATGTTTGACATTTTCTTTCACTTTGACACGAAATATTGATGCGACTTCACAAATGAAAGAAAAATATGAATACGTGGGTGAAGTTTTCTTAATAAAGTAAAATAGAAATGAATATTATGATTTATCCATGGGAACAAAAATGTAGCGTATTGCCTTTCAGATGACCATTACTGAATATAAAGCACCAAACATGTGCTTATTTGAAGAATTATTTTCTCCTACAGATTACTTGATAACAATCAGCTGACTGGCTTTGCTCTATCTGACAACGGGTCAAGCATCTCATTCAATTCTACCGGAAAACTCTTGCTGTAAGTTGTCTATTAATTCATGCTTATTGGTCAGAAAATTTAGCATTTCTTGCCACCGATAGCATGTATAGCTTCTTTTAAATTGTGGTAGAAGTTCTTTTCTATGCATGCAAATTTTATTCATTTGCATTTCTATGTAACTTGTTGCTTTACTTGTAATTCTTAATATTTAAAGATAAACTGCGAAGTATGCTGTCTGTACGTATTGCAGGGATTTACGAAACAATAATGTAACTGATATAAATCTTTTGGAAGAATCATCTCCAAATATTACTTTGAGGTAAGATAATATTTTGCCATTTTGGCCTTTATTTGGTTTCCTTTAAATTGACGGCTTTATAGTGCTTCTCCAATTTCAATATATATATGTATATGTATATGTATCTATATATATATATTTTTTCCATTCTTGCTCTTGCCATTGACATTGACCGGAGGAAGTTGGAATATATTTAGCCTTTGACTTGGAAGAGAAAACCTGATGTCAAGGCACAAAGAATGGACAAACCAGCATTTTGTTTTTATGAAATCCTTGATGAATATATTGTTAGCTTTAGTTTTGGAGCCTATGCCGATTCCACTACATATTACTCACTACTTGAACGTCCCGCTGTAGATTCTACTTAACTATTGATGTTCTTATTGCGGATTGTTCAATCCAGAATTTTGGTTCCTTACTTTCTACCTATCATGTAACCATTTGTTTCGTTGATGAAATGTCAGGTTGGATGGGAACCCTGTCTGCAGGCAAGTGAGGATATACGATATATCTAAACTTTGCAGTTCGGGGAATGGTGGTGAAGATGCCTGTGGAAGCTCAAGCGACAACAATACCGCATGCGGTCCATATTCATGTTCATCACATTACTATGGGCACAATTCAACCTCTAACTGTTTTTCAGCTCTCATTGAAGTGGGATATCGTCTCAAGAGTCCTAGTTTCTCATTTTTCCCTCCATATATCAAGATGTTTGGAGACTACCTCACATCTGAGTTGAACCTGGAGTTAAATCAATTATCCATAGCCTGGTATAGTTGGTCACCAGGTCCTAGACTGGATATGAACCTGAAGATCTTTCCTCCTAAAGATCCATCGGTTGGGGAGTTAAGCCAAAGTCGGATTCTGCAAATACAGAATAGATTTACTGCATGGAACTTTACGAAAAATGAGATATTGGGACCATATGAATATCTCAGTTTTACATCATATAAAGGTATGCCTTTCAACTTAATTCTCTCTGCATTCCTTTTCATTTCTATTTTCTGCCTTTTCTGCTTGTGGGTATTACTTTGCCTGTTAGTTTGTAATAAGGTATACAATTGATTTGCATCTGGTACTAGATCTATTTATTACTAATAGTGATTTTCTCCTTTCCTTCTGCTTTTTGTTGCACCTGACTTTTTTGAGTAATTGTTTGATGAAATCAACTTGAACTTTTAAGTTTCCTAAAAATTTGAGAGGTCTAGAAAATATTAAGATTCATACAGATTTGATTTGCCACTTAACTGTTGCCATGAAGATTATTAAGAATGATAAAAAATATAAAAGGTGAGCTTAAAGTAAACATTCGTGTTTTATTAGAAACACGAATGTGATTTTTTTCTCTTTTGACTGCCATCCCTGTGTGCTTACCCTAATTTTCAGAATTTAGCAAGATTTATTGGACAAACAATTACTTGATAGATTTTTAATAGAGATTTAATACTAGTGGGTTTCTATACCAGTGTTGCCAACCGTGCGATTCTTTCACGAAAACATTGCCATGGCGCAATTTTTTGGGCTTGACAATAGTATTGGCTGAAAAAATCGACGATTTTTTCCTTGTTTATATTATCACAATATTATCGAAAAAATTGCCAAAAAATCACAAGTCAACTAAAAATATTGCCCTGCCATGCCTAGGTTGTATTATAACTCAATTTTTTGTTTGTTTGTTTCATTTTTCCAAACGAAGGTCATGGGATTGAGTATAGGGAAGAAGGAGAACAGATTTTCTAAGGCAAAGGAGGAGAAAAATACTGCTTTTATGAGCCAATTCTGATTTTTTTTGCACTATGCAACGATTTGCCTCAACAGGCCATGTACTTGCAGGTATGGGCATCAAATTTGACCTTGGTTTGTTTGTTTGTTTGTTTGTTGTTTTAATTCTTTTTTAGCTCTTTCTTGGGTTTTCAGTGATCCATTTTTTGTACATGATTTTGTTAGGGGGAGAGAGTGCATTTTTTTACATTATTATTTCATCGAGTGGATAGGGTTTCTTGATTGTAAAGTGCTGACTTTTTAATTGCTTTTGTGCCATAGCTTCAATCTTACATTGAAGGCTAAAATGCTGAGAATTTCAGACCCTTTGTGGAATATGGTGAACCCAAGGGGGGGCGGTTCAATACACAAATTGGAGTTGCGAGTTGTCTAGGAAGCACATGACAAGGGGAATATCTTGATTGAGATACCACCTTGCACAAATTCTAGGACATGACATAGAACTTTGAACAAATATATCTCCATGAATCATCTTGTTGACATTGATGGACCCGCCAACATTCAGGGGATCTCCCCAGTATGAAATCCCAACTAGACCTCACACTGTTTGGTGTAGGAGTCCCATCCGGTATGATGACCCGGTTGCCATTATCTTAAAGATTTGCCTTAGTTCTTGCTTGTCAGCACGTGAGAGTGGTTTACTTTGTCTTCGAACAACGAGGTTTGCGTGCTTGGTGAGTGCTTAGTGCGCTTGTGTTAGAGATCTTTCACTGCAGGGGGAGAGGGTGGAAGTGAGTCTCAAGTTGAAAGGGAATAGTCCCAACTTTGCTAGAGACACACAACGCAACATGACATGTGCAGCTTCCGGCGGAGTAGTCCATACGGATCCGATAGTCACAAACATAAGGTGATCAGATAGCATGTACAACACCCAGCGAAATAGTCCACATGGTGCGACAAACGTTATAACAAGTTTACAAGAATGAACCTGTCGAGTGTCCGGTGGGATAGCCCACACGGGCGAGACAACGTTATCAACTGATACAACACATTTCCAATAGCATATGTACTAAAACAACCAAAATAGTTCAATTGTCTTAATACAGGTTAAAACAACATGCATTACAAGCGTCCAAAGAATAGTCTTACAAAAGAATACAATACACGTGTGAAAATGCGCTGACCTGTCAACAGACTTCTGAATTAAGTGAAAGTTCGAAGACACATCCATAGACCATTACATCACTAACCCCAATAGCAGGGCATTGGAGCCAGATTAGATTACAGACTCTCAAGGCTATGTGAGAGGAGCCAAGGTGAAAAGTCCCTTGCATGTACAAAGGAGGGATATATATAGGCAAGGGTCAAATTGACCCTTGTGACTTTTCGACTTCCCTCATGACTGTTTGACTTACATGACTCTTCAACTTTACATGTGGGTCTCTTGGACTTCCATGTTACATTACATTGATTACAATAGTATGGCCTACAGTAGTGATGTGGCTGAGACGACTCATGACATGATTCGACACGACAGTGCTGGTATATTAATGCTGATGTTAGTGTCCATGTTGAGCTGTAGTGCTGCTGAGTGATGAGTGCGCTTTTGGTGTACCATAGCTTCACCTCCGTATGGTAAGGCACGCGAAGTCTTCAATGGTCTTGGTGTTCGCTTGATGTTGCATGCATGCACGTGTCTCCTTCGCTTGCTGCTTGGTATGCTTCGTGTGTTCGTCCAACTGTGAACAAGTCTTCTAGCATGCGCTCCTTGTTCATCATGTTCGTTGTCGCACCATGTCTCATCCATGTACCTGTATCTGCAGTCACTCATGACGAGACGACATCAAATCCAAAAATCTCCTAGTCTACTATGATGCATTTTCTTTTTCTTTTGGATGCAGGTGACCAAGAGAGAGGACAAGGCTTTGAAACTGTGCAGAGCACATTTTATGCTGGGATGCAGGCTCTGGGCACTGTCAATGAAAATTGCGCAGAGGTCACTGGGAGGCTGAGATGGGCAGTTCGGATCAGTGTTGACTGTCTGCGGGATTTGGCTCCATTGGAGGGTAGATCTGTGCAATTTTTCTAGGGAGATAGTGCAGGCAACAAGGGGAGATTGGCAGTGAAAACTGCGCAAATTCTCCCCCAAAACTGCGCAGAGTTGGGAGGTTGGCCTACAAAACATCCCTGTGCAGTTTTCAGGCTAAGCAGGATGTTGGGAAGCTGGGATACAACCCATGAAAAATGCGTAGTTTTCAGGAGGAGCAGCAGGTCGACTAATAGGGTGACTAGCTGACAGACTGCGCAAATTTCGAGGACAATGTAGTGGCAGGAAACGAGTGTCTGTCCGACGTGTCTGCGTAATTTCTTCAATCAGCGGAGGCGGTCATGCTGGCAGCTTTTGCACAATTTTTTGGAGTTACGCCCAGGGTCACTGCTCGGTCAAACTCTCTGGTTGACTAGCGGGAGGCTTGATAGATTTGCTTGCGGGCAATGCTGATTGAGATGGATTGCTGAGCAACCTCTACGCTGTTCTAGGTGACAGTCAGTTGGGTTGATTCCAGGATTGTGCAGTGCAGAGTGCCTGGGAAGTGGCCTCAAGCTCTACACAATTCTGGGCAACAGTACATTATCACTGAGGGCTGAGACTGCACAGTGCAGAGTGCCTCGGAAGTAGCCTCAAGCTATGCAAATTCTGGGCAATAGTACATGATCACTGAGGGCTGAGACTGCGCAGTGCAGCTCAGCAGAGGTCTTGCTCTTTGGGGGTGGTTTGGTTGACAGAATTTCAACAAAATGACTAAGTGTGTGAGCGAGTGAACTTGTTTATGCATGACCTTGTGAACACACACTCAACATGACTTGACGACAGGACACCTCGAACCATCAAGACAACATACATTCAGTGTGACTGCGAGCGACAAGAACGACACTTGTGATAGATCATTGAACGATTGTGACATCACTTACACGACAATGCTTACAACATCGTGTGTGAGTGCGATAGATGTTTACATAGCGAGCACAACTCAAACACAACCTTCAACATCACCAGAACGAGGTCGCAAGCATGGCATAGCAATCAACATGCCGAAGATGACAGTTGGTCAAAGAAGTGAAAAGGAAGCAAGACCTGTAGAAGAAACACATAAAATGACTTTTCGTGTTTCCGCACATGCATGTTATTGAGGATAGGATGATATGACAATGACAAGCAGTCTTGCAAACTCAACTAAGAGGTGTACTTCAAAAGGTGTTCTTTACTTACCATATTTACCCTCAAGATGATCATGTATCCGACAGAGTTTGCATGTGGTCCTGATCTTTTCCTTTGCTTGGTTCCTTGGTCCTTCTCCTCAACTCCTTGGAAGTGATTTCAGCATGTCAGCTTTTCTTGCAGTCACTGAGAGGTAGATCTGTGCAATTTAAGCGGATGGTAACTGTTGCCAGAATGAGGCCTTGGGATGCCCGTTTGTGCAGTTTTTGCATGCAATACAGATAGGGCAGCTTGGACAACATTGCACAATTTTGAGGCACAGGACACTTGAGGGATGGAGGTCTTGGGAGGAGACCTCTGCGCACTTTCTGAGTGCAGTGAAACTGGACTGCTCTGCGCATATCTGGACAGCAGTGTTGTCTGTTTGACTACTCTGCACATTTTTGGAGACCAGTGTTGGATGGGTTCTCTGCGAGCTGTGGGGTTTCAGTATGCAAGGGACGTTGGTGTCTCTGCGGGTTGTGGGGTTTCAGCAGGCAAGTGAGGTTGGTGTCTCTGTGGGCTGCGTGGTTTCAGTAGATAAGGGAGGTTGGTGTCTCTGCGGGCTGCATTTCATCAGGCAGGGGAGGAAGCTGGATGGTTGTAGAAGCAAAGCACAGTTTAGAAAAGTTGGATGAGGCTAGGTTGCTTGGGAGAATGGCTAAGTGTGAGATCATCAAAACATATTAAACAGTGATAGGACTCGACTGTAATCACACATAGACACTTAGTGTCACAACATAGACCATCCAGAATGCATAAAACATACTTTTCTTGATGCAACAACCTTCATGACAAGAGTGTGTGAAGTCAGTGTGAAACAAGTCTATGTGATGACAACCACTCATGTGCATACAATTCCCTTGAATCAAGACAACATTCCCTTTGCATGATAAGCAACAACCCCTATGCCCAAAGATGACACATGTTGCATAAAGATGAGAAAATGAACAACTCTTAAGATGGAGGGGAGCTTGAAATCATCAACTTACCAACAAGCGACCAAGGATGATCAATCATAGGATCCAAGGTAGGCTTCGAAATTCACATGCAAGACAAAATGTTGGAGGGTGGTTGTAGCCGCTACAACACATCTATATTGCCACAAAATCAGTAGAAGATAAATATTCTACAAAAATTAATTAGGTAGCCGTGAGGTGTGGGGGTAAGTGAGAGTGGTTATTCAACATCATCTTCTGCAATGGCCAACCCCACATCTACCTTATCTTTTTTGTTCCTAGAATCGCACCTAGTGCACAAACTTCTATCAGGTCAACGCTTAAAATGGGTGGAAGAAGTGACAAGCTAGTGGGTAGGTGGTTTCTTTGGAATGACATACCTTACAGCATTAACAAGAGCAATCCATTCTCTCATGCTATGTTTGATGCTATTGTTGTTGTTAGCTTGGGTTGCTAAATATTTGTTTGGAATGGTGATGAAATAGGTGAACTTGGTCAACTTGTCCACCACCACATAAATGTTGAGAAATCTAGGGAAAAAATATTAGATGATTTCTCTTATAATGATAATTGCTTGTGAGGACATTTTACTTTTCTTAATTGGGTTCTTCTTGTACTTTATTATTATTATGTGTTTTCTTCATCAAACAACTATCAAACCATTAAGAACAATGAGGCAAAGGGCACAGGATGTAGTCGATCGGCCAGGGCCAAAACCTCTCCAAGCTTGAGAGGAAAACCCAATGAATTCTTCTTCTTATAGAATCTTCAATTGACTAATTCCAAGACCTAGACCCTTGACTAAGAAATCTTCCAAGACCAAGTCAATGCTTCTTCTTTGAGTAGCTCCTCTTTCCAGCACCTTTGACCTATCCTGCAACTGCACCTTCGATTTTCCCAGACACTGCAACTTCGACTTTCCTAGAAACTGCAACTTTGACTTGCCAGAAAAGTACAACTTCGATTGCAACTTTTATTGCAACTTTGACTGCAACTTCGCTTCTTTGCTTAGGTAGATTCTCTCTTATAGAGAACTCGAATTTTAGAACAACTCTTCTTAGTGACCTAACTTTGCTTCTGCAACTCAGATTTACAACAACAATATGTGCCCTAATTCCTTTGCCCATGCGAGAGAAGTGGCCCTGTTGTCGCACAGATTGACACGACAACGCTCAGACCGGGGGCTGTCACTCTGATCCCCGATCTCTTCGTTTAAGCCTGTCTCCCGCGGCTAAGGGGGGTAGACCCTATAGAAAAAGGATGACCAACTGTGAACCAGTTGGGCTGGGAGACACGAAATGAAACCAGCACTAAATTGATTGGTTTGATTTAATAGACTAGTGCCTTATGGGTTTGACGTTTAAGGGATTATTTACTATATGTTGCAGAGATGTAAACAGTTCACAACAATCATAACAATGCAAGATATCCAGTAAACTCACGATATTTTTAACGATGATCTGGCAATCTAAAAAATAAACTTCGAAAGATATAATCATGCACATTAACCAGATATTATATTCAAGCATGCCAGATAATCATTAACCCCAAAATTTTAGCCTTCGTAAGAAAAATAAAACGCGATAAAATTTCCAGGCTAAGACTTCCAAAAATTTCCACGATGCTTTTTTTTATACTTTTCTGACAAAATTTTAAAGCAAAGATCTAAACTAAAAGAAAATTTAAAAGCTAATCTAAAACCTAAAAAAGGAAATTTTATTGTCCTTTTTTATTTTATATTTTTTATGATTTTTATTATTATATTTTAAATAAACCTAAAAATATAAAAATATTATAAACCTAAACTATTTAAATCCAAACCCTAAGAATTTTTTTTATGATTTGATTTTAAATAAATAGATAAATATCAAACCTAACACTTAACATATATTGTAATGAGACTAAACTTAAGAAAACAAAACTAAACGTAATAAAACAAAACGAAAACTAACTAAATGTATTTAAAAAAAAAGGAATAAAAACAACGCATACGTAACCGTGACTAAAACCCTAACACATACGAATTTATACATATGAAATTAAAACTAAAACTAAATGAAAAGAAATCGATTATATATATTTTTTTATTTGTTTAAAAAACTAACCCTAAACAAAAAAAATAAAAACGACTTACGTTGATACGTGACTAACCAAAAATAAAAAAACGATTTCGACAACTGAACTAACCCTACGCTGAACGACAATCGTATGACAGTTTCGGAACTTCATGCGTTAATGACAGAACCCAAAAACTTACCCGAAACCTTTACCTTGCTCGTCAAAAAGAAACTCAACGATTTGCTGTTTAATCCAGGCAACGCCCACGAGCTTTCCAGTGCAGGTACGCGGAATGGAGACCTACGCATACACAGCTCACCCGTGCATAAAAACGCGTCCTCACTGCAGTTGTTAACGTTTGAAATGAACCCACAAGCAGCTGTCGGTGTAGATCGAACAGGATATTTAACGCTGACCCTGAAACGCGTTTTGTTGTGTGCAGATATGTTTGAAACGGACAGGAGCAGCGTGCAGGCTCAAGACAGGGGCAGCGTATGATCACCCACCTACCCCACGAATTATAAAAATTTGAAGCCGCTTTGCTTTTTTGCAGGTCCTCGGAAATGAAGTTTATGGTGCGTGGATCTGGCAGAGGATGGTGGAAAAGGAGCTGCGTTTGTTTTTTTTTTTTTGTGTGCAGGTGATGCGTGGAAATGGATGGGGTTTGATACGTAGGTGCCGGAGCAGACAGGAGCAGCGTGAAAATGGAGCAGATTGCCCAGGATGCCCAGAAAAGCCACTGAATCCCTCCACCAGATCAATATTTAAAATTCACTGCTCAAAATTTGCTTAATAGAACCCTGAGAATTTCTCAACCATCAGCACCTGTGACCTGAAAACAATGAAACAAGCAACCAAAACCTGGGAACAATAAATGTAAATAAAACCCTAAAAAGCAGCAAAAATTATTTACAGTTCTGTGACTTTGCAACAGCCAAATTTGTCAGTGACATCAAATATTTTTCAGAAAACTTCAGATTTTGCTTTAAAAAATGCCTTAGAAAGTCTCTCATGCAAATCATAAAATAAACTAAATGATTAACCCAGGATCAAAACCAGCTGGGCTCTGCAAAAGGTGCTTATGGGAGTTGGCTGGTTCAGCCTAGAACTTCCCCTAACGCCCACTGATCTTCAAGGGTTTCCTGCACAGCTCACTTCAACCGTCAAATAAGAGAGAAAAAGCAGTATTAGATCTCAAACACAATGGAGATACCTGCCATTACATCAGAAACCCTAATACTACTCAAAACCTAGCATGTGAACAAGATACCTGTGCTCAACAATACTCTTCATTAAGCTGTCATTAACAGCTGAAAATTAAAATATGCAGAAATAAAATTTGCTCACAGCACTTTAAGAGAGTAACACCAGCAAGCCTTTGACCCCAAAGTCTTCTTTATTAGCACCAGAAAATATTTACAAGAGAGCTTCTTCAGCCAAAACTCAGATCTAATATTTGATGATTTCAAATGACCCCTAGCACCCTATTTAAAAGAGAAAATCCCAACGGCTAGTTTGAGTGATCCAT
>APFE030236703.1:0-12286 GCA_000404065.3 Pinus taeda
TGGAAACAAACACAGAGTAGGCTAGTCCCAACTTAGTAAGAATGCAATAGATAAGGGCACTATCTTCTTTCTTAACTTTAACACTTTCCAAGAGAAGTCTAATGGTCTTGAACTTGGACAAGAAATCTTCAATGCAAGAAAAATCATTGGGGTTTAATGTAAGCAACTCATTTTCAAGCTGATGGGCTCTAAGTTCATTTTTTATTCAAAAAACTTTAGTAAGCTACTCCATTGCTTTATCAGGAGTATCAAGTTCAACAATATGGAAATCTAAGATCGGGAGAGATATACATCCCTATCAACCCACATGCTTGATCTTGCCTATTTTCCCATTTGGCTGCTTTGTCTTCATCTTTTGGCTTGGTTTCTTGGCCTGTGGCGATTCGGTAAAGACCTTTACTTCTAAGTAAATCCACAATGTAGGACCACCATTGGAAGTAGTTGGTGATTTCAAGGACAACTTGGCATGAACTTTCCATTTTGACATAAATTGAAGCTAGATATGCTGAAACTAAGTGTTCCAATAGAAGGGTCTCGAAAATTAGGCTGGTTCAAAAAAACGGTTCTAAAAATGGCTTCCGGATGAAGAAGTTATGACCATTTTAAAAAAGGTTGATGAAGGCGCCGACAAAGTGCGGGAATGTGCGGAAATGAAAAAAAATGCTCCTTTTTCAACAAAAAGGAGATTTGAACCCAAGACCTCTACTCCCTTAAATTAGCTTTGAACCAAGTGAGCTCTACAAAGAGAGAGAGAGAGAGAGAGAGAGAGAGAGAGAGAGAGAGAGGGAGGCTTTGTTTTCCTTTAGTCACAGATGCTTTGGATTGTGTGCTTGCTTGAGAAACCTCTTTTTCTCCCTACAAAACAAAAACACAAAACCCAACACGGACATGCAAAAAAAACAAGCCTTACGGCTTAAAGTTAGCTTTACCCGGAAACTAAATTTTTTCCTCAATGTTTCTAATTTTCCGAGATCACACTAAGGTGCAGGGAAAAGAGCATATGCATGAGAAAAAATTCTTCCTTTCTGTTTCTGATTTGCCCAGATCGCGCAGAGTCACAGGGCAAAGAGCATAGGCAGAAATGAAAGGCATAGATCCAGTAAAAAAAATAGATAAATAAACCGAAACCGAAATAAACAGAGAGAAAATAACAGTAAACTACAAATAAACACTATATACTTCAAGATCTAAAAAATGACGCAGCTAGGGCTATCGGAAACCTTTTCGCGTGAAACGAAAGGGGTTCCTCACTGGAACAGATGCTCCCAACACAACAGAGCAGTCCTCTCAGCCCGAAAGTAGTCAGAAACAATAGATCTAGGAGATGGCATTTGCATGCAGTTCTATCGGCTTTAGATTTGGATCAACAATGGACGCGGCCCTCAAATGGCTCTGATACCATGTAGGAATTTACATGGTAAGTTCCTCAGATAGAACACCAAAAGGACACCACCCACAAACAGATCACGGATCAATACACCAATATTTTGATGTGGTTAAAACCCTCAGAGAAATGAGGTTGTTTAGACCTTCCATTTAGTCATCCCCCTAAAAATCTGCAATGAAATTCAACGCTTCGGAATAATTAAAACTAGAGATAGGAAGGGCTTCTTTAATTCAAAGCTTATGGATGAAATTTGCTAGTGGGTTCCTAACCTTGCTCATACTAAGGGAAGGAAAAAACAAATTTTCAAGCCTTATCCCTATACTAGAAAACGAAAAACATGTTGGGCATGGTTCTTCTTGAGAAGTAGGATGAAATATTTAATGCATTTGCAAGTCTTAAGTATATGGAACATTTTTAGAGAATCGAGTGCCTCTATCTTGAGAGAATGGACGATCACCTCACACATATTACACATCATATTATATGCATTAATTCTACATCTCCTCGTCTGGAATCCAATACAAAGGATCTAACAACTGACACTTCTTCTAATTCATATCTATTGAAATGATTGTTGACATTTTTTTGGTTTGTGATTATGCAGTAGATATTTTAATTATACTACAATTGTTAATACTCTTGAATTTTAGGAAAAATTACTCTATACGTAGGGGGTCAAAAATATATGGTTTCCCACTGGGTAGATTAAGACCATCTATTAAAAAAAATTCTTAAGTTTGTTGAATGAGTGACGTACTCGAAATGTTAGTTTTGTGAGGAAATACAATATTAGCTTACAAAAAAAGGATGACAATTATTAAATAAAGATAACTTGCAACATATAGAGAAACTTGTAATAGGGTGTTTTCTCAAGGAATTTTTTGGTATGTTACATTTTTGTATGACTCATTCAAAGAGTCAAAAGACTCTCCAAGACAAGAAGAAGCAACTCCTAGCAAGTTGGTTTCAAGATGAATCAAATGATCTCCTCAAATGACATGTTAGCTCACACCCAAGTCATGTCGATTTATTTTGACAAGAGACAAGTATAAATAGCCCAGTTCAGCTTCCATTTTAGAAATGAATTGTAGAATAGCAATTTAGTCAAGTCTAAAGTAAAAGTAGTGCGAAGGGTGCTTAACGACCAGTGAGTAGAGAAGAGAAAATTTCAAAGTATTCTAACAATGTTTGGCATTGTTTTGGGTTCAAGGTATCTCCCCTAGTGCAAAGTTGTAGACATGTAAATTGGAGCAAGGAGGCCAATAAGGTTACAACAATGAAAAGGTAACTAAGTTGGGTGAAGGAATAGCCAAGAGGAATTCGAATTAAAGGGAAGAAGTCTCCTACTAAAGAGAAGGTAGTTAAGGGCTAATGTTGGTCAACCATACAAACTAAGGTTTCTAATTTGGAACCAGAATTTGTAGACTTAAATCAAGGGGTCAAAAGTTTGAAGGAAAGCTGAGAAGAAGAAGAAAAGGGTTTGACTATCATTGACTCAAGGAAGAGGAAGAGGGCTTGGTGTCTTGGTCTTCGAGTGGAAATTAGGTCAAGGATCTTGGTCTTGGTACTCATTAATTAAAGTCTCTATAGGAAGAAGAATTTATGTGGGTTTTCCTGTCAAGTGAGAAAGGTTTCGACACTCGCGAATAATGTATATTTTCTGTCTCTTGTCTCTTTATTGTTTATGCATCAATAATTGTTTGATGAAAGAAGAACACAATAATAATCTAAAGATAAGAATCTAACTTAATAACTAAAAAACATTCACAAGTATTATTATCTCTCTGAGAAATCAACTAATACTTTATGCCCTTTATTTTTTTTAATAGTCATGAGAACCTTTAGAGGTTTGGTACTTAGATAAATATGTTGTCACTATTACACCATATACCACTATTCATAAATGCCACTAATGGTCGTTACAACATGTTTATGAAAAAATTAACCCACTGGGGAAGAAATCGTTCACTAACTTATAAAATGTTAGATTTATGGCTTTTTGGGCATGTGGTATAAAATAAGTCATCGTACTGTAAGAAATGAAATGTACATATTAAGAATGCACATAACGAAATAGGTGAATCCTCAAATTAAAATTCTTGTTACATGTTTTGATATATATGTGTGTATGTGTGTGTGTTCTCACATATTTCCTAGTCTCATTTGCTTAAAATTTAACAAAGGTTTGTTAGAATCACAAGCTTGAGTACTAAACTCCCAAAAAAATTTCACTGTGCTGAATTATATATATAGTCGAGAATTTGAAAATAACTATATAATTAGATTCATTAATTAATTTCTTTGAAAATAATATTATAAAAACTAAAAACTAATCTTAAAGAAGATATTAGTTATTAATTCAAAAAAAAATCTAATAATTTGCAAATGGCATAAAAGCTATTAAATTAATTCATTAGTCTTCATTATTGGGTCTAAACGCCTCTTCTAGCTAGTATTGTAGAGATGTTGTAATGAAATAATGGTTAACATTTTTGAGTAAGTCAAATTAGATAAAAATTAATTAAATAAATAGAAAAAAATTATATATTAAATGTAAACATTTTAACTAGGTCAAATTAGATAAAAATAAAAATAAATAAAATAAATATTTTTAAAATATCAATGTAATGGACTATAGACATTTTAATTAGGTCAAAACAAAATAAATAAAAAATAACCCTATAAAAATAAAAATAAAAAAATTAAATGGCCCATGGTATGAACCCAACATATTGAGAACTTATGGTATTGACCCATGGTATTCGTGTGGAATATAACCTATTTAAAGGGAATCCCTCTTAACTTGGATCAAATCTCTTCTGTGTCTAAAAAGAGGTTTGCAGAAATGTTGATCTCTCTAAACAATAGGTAGATCTACAATTATGATGGATTTAGACAAGTAATATTCCCATGGATCAAAAATGTGTGAGCTACCGCTTTAGTGTAATTAAGAGCTAGATGCCAAAGGTTGATTAATCTCCCAACTAGGTTTAGTTATAAATTTGGCAAAGAAATCATGAATTTAGAAAATTTGAATTTGAGGCTAGAATTAGAGTTTTCCACTTATATTTCTTACTGTTATTCTTTATCTGTGTAATTACTTTTATATTATGTGTTTAATTTACCTTACCTTTTATAAATCACAACAAAAAAGGGGCTCTTTCCATATTTGGAAAAATGCGTTTATGCTTATATTAGGACTTACTGCATGCATAGGAGGTCTACTTTTGGATTACTATGAAGGAAAGGTGGGTTATATCAGTCTCACATATTTTACAATTGTCCATGTTTTCAATTATTATTTGATGTTTGTAAAGTACGATGCATATGGATGCATTGTATTGCATCATGAATATTAAACTTAAACATTTATTTTGGATTTTCATGTGTGAAGTGTCGTATCATATTAGAGGTGATTTTAAATACGTGGGAAGAGTCGTACTCTTACAAGAGATAGTTGGATGAGAAAGTTGTAGGTTGTATCTCTTCAATTGGTGGATAATATAAAAGGAAGGACTAATTGTTTCTCTGTGGATCTAGCCCAAATTGGGTGAACTACGTATATCTGTGTCTATCTTGTTTTATATGTTTTCTATGTTTATATTTCTGCAATATATTTTGTGTGTTCCATTGCTCTATAATATATAATTTTCTAACAACTGGTATTAGAGCCAAAGGTCTATTTCACTGATAAACGCGTAGGAGAGAAGGGTTCTTGGTTCAAGTGGGAACAATGGTAGAAGATAGTAGGTTTAGGGTTGAAAAATTTAACGGCCAAAACTACCAAGTATGGAAGATGCAGATGGAATATTATCTTTATCAGAAAGGTCTGTACCTACCATTGAGTAGAAATATAAAGAATCTGACAAGTATGATAGACACATAATGGGATATTCTCGACAGAAAGGAAAATTGGAACAATACGGGTGTGTCTAGTGGCATCGATAGTCTTTAATATTTCAAAAGAAACGACAATGGAGGGTTTAATCTCAGTACTGGACAAACCATATGAAAAACCCTCAGCCTCAAATAAGGTATTTCTTATGAAGAGTTTATTTAATATGAATATGTGAGAAGGTAGACCTTTGCAGATCATTTAAATGAATTTAATACAGTTACCGGCTAGTTAAGTTCTATAGGGGTAACTTTTGATGATGAAGTTAGAGCTCTATTATATCTATGCTCATTACTAGATGGTTGGAATGGTTTAGTTATGGCCATTAGTAACTCTGTCTTTGGATCTAGTACATTAATGTTTGATGTTGTTATTGGTGCAATCATTAGCGAGAAAATTCGATGGAAAAGCTTGGGTGAGACATCAGCTAATGCTTTGACTGAAGAGACTAGGGGAAGAAAAATAGAAAGAGGAAAGATCCCAGGATATCATAGTAAGTCAAGGAAAGGCATATCTAAGTCAAGATAAGGGATAGTGTGCTGGGCACCTGAGGAAATACTGCAAGTCTCCAAAGGGAAAGGAAGGAGATGTGCAGCAAGAAAATAATCATGAAGTGAACGTGAGAGGTGATGTGTTGCAAGATGCTTTGATTCTTTCATTAGAAAATATTATTGATTCCTGGGTGGTAGATTGAGGACAGGTTAGATTGGGTGATGATAAACCCTATAAAATCATTGGAATGGGTACAATTTTCATAAAAAAACATAATGGAAATCAATGGCTATTGAAGAAGGTAAGGCATGTTCCATATCTGAAGAAAAATTTGATGTCAACAGGGCATTTTGGAGGTGAAGGTTGTGTGACTACTTTTACAGATAAAACCTTGAAGGTCACTAGAGGACCCCTAGTAATAACAAAAGAAGAAAATGTTGGTACATTGTATTTATGCAATGGTATTTCTAATTTTTTTAATGCTTTAACCTCTACAAGAGAAGATACAACATTATGGCATCATAGGATTGGGCATATGAGTGATAAGGGGATGTAAATTCGTCACTCAAGAAATGTGTTTTCAGGTTTGAAACATGTTGATTTAAAATTTTGTGAGAATTATGTTTATGGAAAACAGAAGAGAGTCAGATTCCTGAGAGTTATGAAAGAAAAGAAGAGCAAAAAATTAGAGCTTGTGCATAGAAATGTATGGGGACCTGCTTAGGTATCATCTCTTGATGGCTCTCATTCTTATGTTACTTTTATTGATGATGCAACCAGAAAAACATGGATTTATTGTATTCGAAATAAATCTGATGTATTTGATACTTTCAATAAATGGAAAGCTTTGGTTGAAATTGAGATAGGTAAAAGGTTGAAGTGTCTCAGATCAGACAATGGAGGTGAATATTGCTGCAAAGAGTTTTATAGGTACTATTTAGAGAATGGAATTTGTAGAGAGAAGACAGTTCCAGGAACACCACAAGAAAATGGTGTGTCAGAAAGGATGAACAGGACAATCATGGAGTGTGCAAGGTGCATGAGATTGCATGCAGGATTGCCTTTGTAATTTTTCATAGATGTTATAGATACTTTTGTTTATCTAATAAATAGAGGGCCTTCAAGTTCCTTGGATGGTGGTATTCTAGAGGAGGCATGGACAGGTAGAAAGGGAAACTACTAATTTTTAACGACTTTTGGTTGTGAAGCCTTTGTCCACATTAATACAAAAAATAGAACAAAGCTTGAGGAAAAATCAAAGAAATGTACCTCTATTGGATATGGTGTTAATGATTTTGGTTATCGCTTTTACGATTATGAAAAACACAAAATAATTAGGAGAAGATACGGCATATTCAACAAAAAGGTTTTGTATAAGGATCAACTATAGGAGAAGAAACAATAGAAAGAAAACAAAGAATATACATTTCTTGATGAGATCACAGAAAAAGTGAAGGTGCCTGAAAATCATAATGATCAATAGCCAAAAGAACAACAACAACCACAACAACAAAAACCACCTCAAACACTTGAAAATGGTGTTAGAAGATCTACTAGGATAAGTAGACCCCCTGAACGATTCTCTCCTTCATTATATTATTTATTGTTGACTGATTCTGGTGAACCAGAATGTTATGAAGAGGTAGTGTAGGTAGAATCCAGGAAGAAGTGGGAGCAAGCCATGAAAGAAGAGATGGACTCCTTAACACAACCAAAATTGGGACTTAGTCAGGTTGCCTACAGGTAAAACAACATTGCAGAATAAATGGGTGTATAGGTTGAAGAAGAGCTTATATGGCATAAAACATACTCCAAGGTAGTGGTATCTAAAATTTGACAGGTTTATGTTTGAGCAAGGTTATATTAGATGTCACTCTAAAAATTGTGTATATCTCAAGAGGTAAAATGATCGCAATTATATTACATTGTTATTGGATGTAGATGACATGCTTGTTGTAGGTTCTAACATGCAGGAAATAAATGTGCTCAAAAGAAAATTGGAAAACTCATTTGCAATGAAGGATTTGGGTCTTGAAAAACAAATCCTTGGTATGAGAATAACTAGAGACAGGAAGAATAAAAAATTAACATTGTCTGAGAGTGAGTACATAGAAAATGTGTTGGAAAGGTTTAAGATGCAAAATGCAAAACTAGTTAGTATACCTTTGGTTAGCAAGTTAAAAAAGGAGGTGTGTCCCAAGACTCAAGAAAAAATGGCTTATATGTCTAAAGTTCCATATGCATCAACGGTTGGAAGCTTAATGTATACAATGGTTTGCCCAAGGCCTACTATTTCACATGCAATTGGATTTGTAAGTAGGTACATGAACAATCAACGAAAATAACATTGGATGGTGGTGAAGTGGATTCTCAGGTATTTGAGAGGTACCAAAGGTCAAGCATTATGCTTTGGTGGTTCAAACATTACTCTACAGGGATATGTTGCTGTAGATATGGTCAGTGATATAGATAACAGGAGGAGCACAACAGGGTATTTGTTTACTGTAGGTGGAACAACTATTAGTTGGGCTTCAAAATTGCAAAGTGTTGTTGCACTCTCAACAACAGAAGCAGAGTATGTTGCTGCTACAGAGGCTAGTAAAGAAATGATTTGGTTACAAAGGTTTCTGGATGAATTGGGTAAGAAGAAGGAGTTGGGCAGGTTATATAGTGAAAATCACAGTCTCATACATCTTGCAAAGAAATCTACATTTCATTCCAAGACAAAACATATACAACTCAAGTATCATTTCATACGGTTAATGTTGGAAGATCGACAGTTGAATCTAGAAAAGGTACACACTAGCCAAAATCCTACAAATATGTTGAAAAAACTTGTAACCAAGGAGAAACTGAGATTCTTCTCAGTTTCAATTGGTCTTCAAGTATGATGAGAAATAAGAGAAATATCTAGGTCCAAAGTGGAGTCATTATCCAACAAATGAAGCAGTAGTACGGTTGCTATAATGAGTCTCAAAGTGAGAGATTATTAGGTGTGGAGCCTGATTATCTTCTTTATTCAGAGGTAAGACTGCATTGGACCTTAGTTCATAATGTGGCATAAACATTTGCCATAATATTGTTTTTGCAAGCAGGGTCTGTGGGGGGCACATCAACAATCTTTTGGAGCCCCCTCTATTGGGGGATCAAGGATATCGCCCCCAAAGCTAAAAATAGATGTAAAATTGCCTTATAAAATATTGTAATTTTGCAGTCAATCTGGGCCATTCATTAGGTGGAGATCTAATGGTATAAGTTATGTTTAATTTAGGGTTTTTTCCCCTAGAAGGCAACCCTTCGCTATATATGAGGAAATTGTATTTCGACTATGTAGATCTATATTATGAGTAAGAAAGAGAGAGGAGATTTTGTGAGTGCGAAGAGGGAATTACAACAGATCTATTGTAGGTTGTATCTCTTTTGCTTGCTAGATAATATAAAAGGAAGGACTGGATATTTCTCCGTGGACATAGCCCAAATTGGGTTAACCACGTATATCTATGTCTCTCTTATGTTATGTGTTTTCTGTGTTTATATTTTTGCAATATATTTTATGTGTTTCATTGATTTGGAATATATAATTTTCTAACAAGTAAACCTCGGGCGTTTATTTCTGAGATAGAGTAGTTTGCAACAGTCAGGCCTCCCTGAGGAAAATGACAAAAAGAGCTTGCCGTAATCGTTCTTGGTTGTGTTGAGGCCTCGAAAATCGCTGCAACAACATTGGGGAAACCACCTGGTCCGGACCTTACTGCAGCTCCTTTTCCGTTTGGGATAGTGGCTCCGACTGGGGGTAATGGGACCAGTTTCCCAGAAATAGATAAATGGGATGAGTGAATGCTTTATAGATAACACTAATGGTAGGCAGAAGGATAAAACTATTGACAGAAATATAAATAAATGAAACTATCCCGGGAATCTATTGAGCTCTAAAGCGTAGCTTTTGATGCTCTATGTCTAAAAGACAAACATATAGATGACTGTATCTTTAAGACGTAGATATTGAATAATTTAAAATTGTTGTGCTTAAATAGTTAAGCAGAGCGATTGAAGAGAAATTACTACACTTTATACATTCATATCATTATCATATACATGATTTAAAAGTAAAGGCACATCATATAAACACCCAATAGTGGAATGAATAAGATTTGCTGTTATAGCGCATGCATATAATCAACGATAGCAAGAATAATTACATAACAATTCACATACACATAATGACTTCAGACACAGATAGAAATACCATATGAGCTGCTTGACACTCCCAGATATCAATCGCTATGTGTAGTTCTTCCCTTAATGCATAAACATTCTTCAATCAACGATAATAGTGCACAATTGTATAAAGAAATTTCTTCATTAAAGTAAGAATGACTGGTCGAGTTTCATAAAAGAATAAAGGCTGAAGCACAGTAGTGCAAACTTCAGTCTGTTAAGTCTATTACAAAATTTTACGACCCTTTCTAAAAACATGAAAGGGTCTATAAATATAATACTAATCTAAATATCTATAAAACAGAAATGCTACTTAAACTGATATCAATAACTTCTGTTGCTATTTCGGCTGGCGATCTGGGGAGCTGGAGGATGATTCATTCAGTCGGCTGCTTTCCTTTAAATCTGAGCTGATTAATGGCAAGCATTGGCTCAATTTCCGGAGGTTTGTTGAGGCGCGAACTGAGCTGGGCAGCATAGGTGGCGTCTTGGATGTCGGGAATCATACACTGGATGGCATCTGTTAAACACTTGAGAGCGGCTCTTTGTTCATGAGGCTTAACTAGGAAGTGCCAATATGTTTCCATGTTTAAACTATTAACTCCGGCGATTAATCTTCCTCTGCCTTCTAACTCTGGATAACACGTTTGCTCCAATGCATTTGTTGTAATAATCTTTCCCGGTGTACACTGGGAAATCATGTTTGCTATGTAGAGAGTGTCGTTAACTAGATCAACTAAATTGCTAGAAGTTAATCTACATCTTGAAGCTGCTCTCTCTGCCTTTAACACTTGTGTGTGCCATTCCGTGAAAAGTATATCTTTATGAACCTCAAGTATCCTGGGCAAATTGGAGGCTTTTCCCGACTTCGAATCTTGCCATTCAAGATATGCAGTAATAGCCTCATCGGCTTGATTCAAGTCATCCCTAGCTTTCTCTACCTACTCATTTATGGATGTAGTTAATTCGCAGAGTGGCTCTACTTGAGAGATTTGTTGACACGAGTTTAATTTGCGATATTAGCGCATTGTTTATCAACGTTGCCTCTTTCCTGAACTCTGTTATCTGCGAATCTCCTTTTATTTTCTCTAGCTGCGATGTTATTTGAGCGCTTTGCTCGTCCTTGGTTTTCACCATTTTCTCATTTGTTGCTTTCAACTTTTCCAAAGCCTCCGTTAATTCGTTCTGTTTCTGGATCACTGCCTGATCAATCCTCTGTTTTTCTGCTTCCAATTGCTGAGCCAATTGATTATTTATTTGTTGTTGCGCCAATAACTGCTCGTCTGCCTGCGCTGTCTTCTGTTGTTGTGCCGCTAACTGCTCCTCCGCTTGCATTACCTTTTGTTTTATCTCGGCTAATTCTGTCTGTAAAGTGGATATTTCTTGGTCTTTAGTTTTTAACAAAAGACTCACCTCCGATGCTTTGTCAATGGTTGCAGCTGAATAGGCTCCAGCGTACTATGACAATTTAGTTAAATCATCGGAGGGATCCAGCTTCTCCTTCCACACTACGTTGCCTGTGACTATTTGTTCTGGGAAGATAGAAGGTTGATCAAGCCTTCGTCTCTTCCTCGATTGTTTTACCACTGCTCTGTGCCTTGGGCTGTAGAAGACATCCAATGGCGGAATATCTTCTACTTGTAGAATGATTTGATCGCTGGGACCTTTCGGAATTACTTCAATATCTTTAGTTTTAGGTGGGCCACTAGTTCCACTCAGAACCTGAGATGAGGTATCATCCTGCATATTGCTGGTCTTAGGAGTATCGGTACCTTTTGAATCTTTCCCTCCACAGATAATGGTGTCGAACTGCTGCCATTCCTTTAGCAATTCAGGGTCTGTGATAGTACCCACATTAGTATCGGTGGTGGTCTGTTTAGATTGAGACTCCTTCAGCAATTTTTCTTGTTTTTCCTTTTGTTGCTCCTCCAGTTCCTTTCGTCGTTTTTCTGCCTGCTCTCTTTGTTGTTTATCCGCTTGTTCTCTGCGCTGTTTTTTCTCTTGTTCTCTGCGTTGTTTCTCCTCTTGTTCTTTTCTCTTTTTATCCGCCTGCTCTTTCTTTAACCGCTCTTCCTGTTCTTTCTTCAGCTTCTCCTCTTGGTTTTTCCTCTGTTGTTCCTCCTGTTTTCTATTATGATCTTTCGTTGTGGCAGGAGGTTCCTTTGTCTGTTGCTGACCAGGCTCGCTTGATGATGCTGCTGGGGTTAGGGTTAATAAATCTAGAGGCAGAGTTTGCAACCTCTGCTCTCTAAGTTTATTAAACTCAGTTAAACCTTCATCATTGTATCTCATCT
>APFE030236703.1:12982-23019 GCA_000404065.3 Pinus taeda
TATCTCCACCTCTGTTACACAAAATACAGCTCAGATCTGAATCAATCACTGGCTCAAATCTCCTTCGCTGCTTGCCTGCCTCCGCTGCTCAATACCTGCTGAGAATGATGATAATTCCAAGCAACCTCGTATTTACTTGGAAAATCACGTGAGCACAAGCTACAATGTGGGAAAATACGTGGGCAAACTCATTGGCATACTCAATCCCTTGATTGTGCAAGATCTGGTGCACAACTATAGTCACAACTGATAGCAATCTGATTCTCTACCACCTGTGCCTGTTGAACTGAACATGCACTGACATGCAACTGAGTTAACTGATGTATTCATTAGTTGTATTATGAGTTAATAACTTGTGAATTAATTAATACTAATTCACCCAACTCATCTCTAGTCTATTTTCCAGTTAGACTAAATACAACCAGTTTAACAAAGCTAAACTGAACACAACTCCATCAACTGCACCTCCAGTCCACTAAACTCAAGTCACTTGAGTTCTAACTGAAGTCCTGCATGCAAATATTAGTCATCCCATAGGTAACCATGTATTTCCTTCTGGGATCTGCATGTACCACATCCGTAGCTCATCCTGAAGTGCTCCAAGAGAATAAGACAAGTTTATAGTCTAAATATTATTATGAGCTAATAATATTTGACTGTTCTATATTTAGACTGAGCAGTCACTCCGCTGTGATTTAAAAATAGAAGTCCATCTATTTTTTCCAACTTGATCAATTATTCATAAACAGCAACCTGAAATCCATAGACATGATCCATATGTCTAAAAATAGACATAGTCTAAAAATAGACTTGCGCCAAAAATAGCCTACGGGCCCACTTAGTGAAGGCGACTCTTTTCACTAAGCTCCATCATCTTGTTGCAATCTCAACACAAACACTAATACCATGGCTTGCACAACTTAGTTTTGCCTTAGGACCCTTGTCTTGTGCCTATATGCACCCTAAATCTACATTAAACCATCAAATCTTTGCAATTTCAGAGATTCTAGGCTCCAAACAAGTTTAGGGAAGCTCCAACATTTTGTAATAGGGATAAGTGCCTCGATGGACTCCTAAAATAAATGCATATTCATTCGTTGGCTTGAATTTTGTGCACATTGCCATGATATTAGATGTTGAGTATTTCATAGAATCCATGATTGTCGTTCTCTTTGTTCTTCGACATGTTGTTTACATAGAAAATGTGTTCTACCATTTCTTGATTTTAGGTAACAAGCTCAAGTTACAAGAATCCACCATGGAAAATCGTATGCAAGTGGGGCAAGGGTTTTTCCCCTTACCAATGAAGGAGAAGATGTTTTACTTTTCAATAGACCCCAAATCTTTTGTGCACTATGCCACCAACTACTCTTGCAAACCCCTCAAGGTGATGGTGTTGTTTTGGCTAACAACACCATCATTCCTTCAAAACTCTTTTTGTCAACCTACATATTTACCCAACATTCTTGTTGCAAGTTCAAAATTATGTATCAAGGTGGTCATCCGAAGCTTGGGGAGTGACCCCCAAGATAAAAATAAAAATAAAAAATAAAAATAAATAATAATAATAATATAATAATGAAATGGATCTTAGGGGGGAAGGCCCCCAAGATCTGAAAATTTGAAATGCAGAAGAAAATAGGAGAACACACTTTAAACAAAACCATCAATAATTTTTTTATTAAAATAGAGAATAATTGTAAAAGCTACGTCGTGGTGTAAAATATCCTTTTACAAAATGTGACTTGTTACTTATAGTATTTTTTTAAGTATAATACTATGGGTAGGTAGATACCGTGGGTGGATCTCACTTACAATACCATGGGCGAATGAATACCATGGGCAAATTCCATGTGTGGATAAATAACTTGGGTGGATGAATATCATGGATGGATGCTACTTACAATATGATAGGTATATTCCATGAGTGGATAAATACCATGGGTCGATGAATACCATGGGTGGATGTCAATTTCCATTCAAATCATTGCTCCCCCCTTAAGAAGAAATGGTCCCCATTGTGAGAAGTTCCCTCCTAATAAGCCTTTGTTGAATATGAATAGCCACTGAAGAGAAGAGTTTTATGTGGTTCACCCATAAGTGTGATGAACAAAGATTCGAGGATAGAGATACCCGATAATGCTTGTGACCAATTGTTACACTGACAGTGTGCGGCCTAGCAAATGGACTTTGATGAAGTGTGGGCTTGTAGATGAACCCTAACCATGAAAAACGAATATCCAAGGATAGAGATACCCTGCAATGCTTGTGACCAACTTTGATACTAACAACATGTGACTTAGCAAATGGACTTCCATGACAAGGATTTTGTGCAGTTGACCCATAACTGTGAGGATGATTGTTGATGAAGTAGCAGGTTCCTACATAGCCTTGGGTGGGAGGGCACATCTCCAAAGAACCCAAGCCGAATGTTGCTATGCTAAAAATGATGAATTTGAAGCAGGTGCCTACTCAAGCGGGGTGGAAGGGCACGTCTCCAAAGGGAACCTGCTCTGAATGCTACTCCAGATATAATAAAATAATTTAAAATGGGCATAACATAGTCAATATAAATAAGAATCTTTATTATAACCTGTTTTTGGAAATGGAATGACCATTCTGCATCTTTCCATGTGATTGAAATACATATATGGACACTCTAGAAATTGAGATTCATGCTGCAACAGTCCCGCCATCACAAAAGTTCTGAAAAAGTAGTTGATTTTAAATCAACGATATCTCCCTCATCCGAACTCCAATTCCACCAATTTTTTTTTAAATTGAGTGAATTTTTAAGAAGAGTTGAGATATGCAATCATTTTTTTGAAATTATGCATAAAAACTACAAAAAATGATAGGAGATCCATCGTCCATGAATTGCTGTCAAAAAATTTTTTGTAACATAATTGATTTTAAATCAGCAATATCTCCCTCATCTCGACTTCGGTTCAGCCAATTTTGTTTTTGAATTTGGATATTTTTTCGCAAGGAATCTAGATATGTTATTTATTTTTGTAAATTTTGTAGCAAAAGTTTCAGATTTTATCTGCAAACTGACCGCCCAAAATATTCTTGCAAAGAAATGAAAAAAAAATTGTTTTGCCCAAGAAAGTGCTCTGTGGAGGTCGTAACACATGCATGAAGTTTGTTGAATATTGCTGCAAAATTTTGGAATTGAAATATGTGTCAAACCCTCATACCCATGGAGTCGTAACCTAGATCTGATACCACTGATCTGGATCTTGGGGAGAGACCCCCAAGATCTGAAAAATTGAAATGCCAGAAGAAAATAGGAGAACACACATTAAACAAAACCATCAAGAAACTTTTTATTAAAATAGAGAATAACTATACGAGCTACATTATGGTGGACAATATCCTTTTACAAAATGTGACTTGTTACTTATAATATTATTTTAGTTATAATACCCCACGTAAATTCCATGGGTGGGTAGATACCATCGGTGATTGAATAACATGCATGGATCTCACTTACAATACCATGGGTGAATGAATACCATGGGTGGATGCCAATTACAAAACCATGGGTAAATTCCATGGATGGATAAATACCTTGGGTGGATGAATATCATGGGTGGATGTACTTACAATATGATGGGTATATTCCATGAGTGGATAAATACCATGGGTTGATGAATACCGTGGGTGGATGCCAATTTCCATTTAGATCATATGCCATGTGTGAATGAATACCATGGGTGGATGCCACTTACAATACCATGGGTAAATTCCAAGGGTGGATATATACCTTGGGTGGATGAATATCATGGGTACAATATGATGGGTATATTCCATGAGTGGATAAATACCATGGGTCGATGAATAGCATGGATGGATGCCAATTTCCATTCAGACCAGGCAGACATTAGACATATAACACCACTATAATCATCTTCAAATCACTGGTCTCCACATCCAAATGGTGATGAAAAAATTATAAATATTGTGTCTACTCTCGGTCTAGCTACTCCAAGTTATATATCTTCTTTCTTTTACAAATTTTCTAACAGTTCCCTTGTGACTTTCAAAACACTAAGTATTTTTAGGTCTTTCCAGTTTTCTGGGATTGGATAGGACACTATCATTGAAAAGAGAGCTTTCAAAGGTTTTTCATGCAATGAAGAGTGTTCCAAAAAAAATTTCTCTTTAATTAACACTCACCTTGACATCCCTTAGTTAAAGTCTTCAAAGTGACAAGGTCAAGGTGTTTATCTCAAAACCCAATGAATGCAACAAGAGGCACATTTTTAACAAAACTATTTGACATAAAAAGCATTCCTTCCTTATGCAGGAGCATTAGGGCTTTCAAGATATTAAGTCTTCGATGTGGAAAAGCTTCAAAATGGGGTCTTTATTTTTTAGAAGAAATTATATTCTTCTATGTAAATAAATCCAAGTTGTTATATTCTATGAGTTTTATAACTAATGAGTTATAGTTTTAGAAAAGTTATGGATAGGCGAGATTTTTTCCATGAGGCAAAAGTTAATTTACCTTGAAAAGCATGAGATATTTAGGGAATACAAAACTTTAGGGAATAAATCATGAGAGCTTTATGGAATAAATCAAGGAGTGGTTTATGGATGTAGGAAAATCTACTTTTCTTCTAATTTTTATTTAATCATTGTAAGCCTATGGGCAATAGAAAAGAGAGGAAGTGTGAGGAAAGAAGAGAATGGAAAAATGATTGAGGAATCGGACTCATAGAGATAAACGAATGGCTTTGAGTATTTTTGTATGTATAGGTTCTCTTAATGAAATTAAGTTTCATATCCTTTGCATATCAAGTGTCTATGTGCATGATCATTGAAGGATTCCTAAAATTTGGAATTGGTAGAATTAAGTGTTTGTGTGTGTGAATTGGGCAAAGAAATCCTATTGAAGATTTAGTGAAGTTAAATTTATTGCATGTGTTAAATGGTGGAGACCAAGAATCATTGGGCAAACTATTGATGGGAGATTTACAATTAAATTCTTTGTGAATTTTGTATTGAATTTAGTTTTGAGTTATGTTGAGATCATATGGAGATCTAAGTATAGACTAGGAAGATGAGTTGTAGTAGGAAAATTCGATTTCCTGCTATCACTTCCTCTCTTGTGAGTGTTCCTGTCATATTTGGTTCACCATTGAAAAAGAACCAAAGCACTCGTGTTTTTCTTATCTTTGTATATCTTATGCTTTTCAAAAAGTACACAAGTTTGAACCAACCACTTCTGGGTGAACAGTACACCAATTCAAAATATATGTATTTTAAGATCTGGAAAGCGATAATGTGCCAACACATTTGGTTCTCAATTGTTTGCTTGTGAAAGGATGGAGAGGAGGATTTCAAATATGTGGGAAAATTTAGAGGAACAAATTCTTATATGTTCATTATCTCTACCTAATGTTTTGTAGGACTTTTGTAGCCCCACATGCAATAGTATGTGGTCATTCTTGAGTTACCTTGGTAAGGCTTGCAGTAATCATTCTTGAGTTAGCTTGATAAGGCTTGTAGTAGCTAAAATAAAAACGTAGTTGCCTATTTCAATTCCTTCAATTAATCCTTCAAAAAACAAAGTGTTTGTTGCACCATAAGTCCTCATTGGCAAGTGCATAAAGACTATAAGATTGACTTGGATACATCTTGTATCTAGATTGTTTTCTTAGAGGACTAGTGAGCATCATGGTTGGGTACCCAGGTGTCTCAATAGATGGAAATATTTCCATAGGATGACCAATTGTCCAGTCTTTATAGTTAGGTTGATGTTAGGCCTTCAACATGTGCTCAGTCAATAACAATGTTCGGCCCAAATTTATAGTTGGTTCCCAACTAGTATATTGCTTCAAATCATAGTATTACAAGTGAACAAAGGAGCAATTTCATTTGATCTTGAGAACCTGTTATCACCCAAAAAATTCTCAAAACATCATTGTGTCAAAACTCTGCTTTTGGTCATGATTTCAAGGAGGTCTAAAGGTCATTTTAGTCTTGATAATGGGTAGGTGATAGGTTAAGAGTCTCATTTTCATATCCAAATAAAGTTAAATAAGCCTTGTTCCATGTCCTAGAAGTCTCACATGCTATTTAGAACCCATATATTTAACTCTTTTGTAAACTGCGTTGAAAAAAGAACATACAGAGTAGTTTCGTAGCGCGCTACGAAACTGCTGAAGGTGAACTTTTAGCACTTTTTTTTTTTTCTGTTTTTAGTAGTCAACTTCCAAGGGGGTTCCTGAGCAATCTAAAACTCATTTTTGAAAACTGAAAGAGGTTTTTCTACCTAACATAATTAACTATAAAAAAATCTCTCAATTTCTTTAAATTCATTATGAGGTGGGAGAAATTGATGACCCAAATTGCCCTACAAAACTGCTAAAATTCATTGAGAGAAAAACTCTATTTTCTGGTTTTAGTAGTTCACTTCATGATTAGTTTTTGGCCAAATGCAAAAGTCTTTTAGAATTCTAAAAGAGGTTTCTCTTCACAAAATCTTCAGCTACAATAAACTCTCTCACTTTCCTCAAAAGTGTTACCGTTTGAGAGAAACAAGGCTTTCTTTGAAGCCATATTTTCATAAATCAGAGTTTTCCAGTTTTACACATGTTGTTCAAAGACAGTTTCTGGACAGTTAGGTCACGGATCAGTAGGGTTGGTAACAATGTTGGAGGCATCATAAAGGTTGAAGACATGGATTAGCAACTGTTAAGGAATGTATTTAAGACTTAGATAAGTTTGTTGAAACATGTTTCAGGAGTTTCACTCCTATTTATATTAGGACTCCTAAAAGACAGTGAGTTGTCAGCTTGTAATTAAGAGTTTGTTTTATGAGTAGATAGGTGTCAATTTTAGAAATTCGAATATTCCTAAGGATGGATCATAGAATCCAAGGTTGTAAAGAGTCTATATGAAGCATGAGGTCGAATTCGTCAGGGTTGGCATTTGTATTAGGAAAAGAAGTTGTGTTATGGGAGCAGACTGTGTGTTTTTCAACTTAATACAGAGATCAATTTTACTACTCAAGATTCACAAGGGGTTTATGTGTTAGATATTTCTATGGCCTTTTCCAATTACTTATTTGCAGTGGTATGAGCATGTGTTACTTAGAATTCATTGGAAAATGGCCTAACTTCCTTCACATGCTTGTAAATTGTGTTGATTCACTGTGTTATTGTTTCACTTATAAACCTAAACTCCAAGTGCCTTGACTTCCATGTTTAGTTGATTATGATGTTCTGTTGAAGACTACTTTGACTCCATGGCCCAATAGATGTTTTCTAATTTGTAATTCAACCAGCCATACATTTTTGTCCATTTTTATGTAAATGCTA
This sequence comes from Pinus taeda, assembly GCA_000404065.3. Classification (NCBI taxonomy): domain Eukaryota; kingdom Viridiplantae; phylum Streptophyta; class Pinopsida; order Pinales; family Pinaceae; genus Pinus; species Pinus taeda. The sequence continues at coordinate 20,314 of APFE030236703.1, forward strand.
GGAAGGGACTGATATATATAGAGGCAATTTAACTTTTCTGAAGTTGAGATTCTTAGTGTACTTCAGTGAGCTTTATCTTTTATCTTTGATATTTTTTACTTCCATAGTATTAATGCTTGTTACTCAGAATTCATGGAGGAACATGCTCTGACTTCCTTTAAGTGTTAAACTATGGTGAATTGAGTTCTTGGGTCCTATCTTTGGATGTTTTTCTTCAATGTTTTAATACTTATTACTCAAATTCATGGTTATTCATGCTTTGACTTCCTTTAATTATTTAAACTTTTGATGAATCACTTTTAATACTTTCCTTTTGAATAACTTGATGTATCATTACTCAGAATTCATGCCCACATGCTATGACTTCAATGACTTCTTATGAACTTCAAGTTATTGAGACTTTCCTAAATGTGTTACTCTTTCATTGAAGTATATACAAGCCTCATTTTATAAGAAGAGCTATTTGTTATCTTTATCTCTGTCACTGACTCCATAGCCCAATGGTAGCAAGTCTCCATCTTTCAACTATAAACATATAAATCACAAACCATAGAGTTAGCCATTATCTATATCTTTTAATCAATATCATTAACCCTTGAGAGAGCCCTCTCAGGCTGAGGAGGCTAAGCCTCAACCAAAAGATTGGTTTGAAATAGTTACACTCAGATCGACTTGATGAACAACCTATCAGGGTCTTATTTTGGTGATAACAGAACCCATGGTTCATTTTTTATATTCAAAGATGTCCATATTTGGCATCATCCACCAACATTCTGGGTTTCTTTGTAACACTAACTTGATTAGTCATTTTTCCTATTTCATTATGTATTTTCATAAGCATGCTATGATATTGTAGGAGCTTACATGTCTTCTTTAGGTAGTTAGTTAGGGAATCAATGTCTCCACACCATATTTTTGTTGAACTGTCTTCCATTTTGCCATTCGAATCACACTACTTTGTATGGTGTTATGACATCTTGCCTCATTTGGTTTTGGGAATTCTTCTAATCATATATGCATTTGGGTTCTAGGACTTTGACTCAATTATTTCATCAAACATCTACCCTTTCTACCTTATCTTTCTACCTTATCAACATCCCTGCATCAACCGCAACAATGTCTTTTTCTATCTACTCTGATAAAATTGTAAGTCAATGCTTTTATGGTTAGAGGAATGACACTACTCTAAACCTTATGACTTACCTATGTGTTATCATCACCAAGTAGATTATTATTGTGGATTTATTTACCAAATCATTTTTAATTTCCAAAATTTAATAACAACTAAGCCTTATGACTTACCTATGTGTTGTCATCACCAAGGAGATTATTATTGTGGATTTATTTACCCAATCATTTTTAATTTCCAAAAGTTAAGAACTAATTAATATTTTTATGAAAACAATTGAGATCTTTTCTCGATCAAGTCCTTGTATTATGCCCAAATCGCATCATTTATAAGATTGGGAGAATTTTGAATTTGTTTTCTCGTTTGAAGTTATAAAAATACACATTAAACTTAATAAAAATAAATCAAAATTTATATATTTGTCTTTATGTATAAACTCAATCAATAGGTGAGATTCCTCACTTTATTAGGAAACTCCACATTAACTTTACCCTAAAAAAACCTATAGTCATGTGCATGGATCACTTATATTAAATTCAAAGAATTCAAACAATTAACTAACTGGTCAATCTTGAAAAAGTGCCATTAAAGAAAAGAGGAGAAAGATGTATTCATAAAATTTCAAATTCAAGATTCCACACAAAAGTAAACAACCTTACACAATTCGATAAAGAAAGGAATCTTGTTTTTCCTGACCACAGAGCAATCTTGTTATACACTATCCAAACTTATAAAAATAATTTAAATTTAAAAATATTAAAGGAAAATGGTATTTTGAAAGTTGTTCGGTCATCTTTACATGGGATGTGGTATGTTGGGTGGCCTAACTCATGACAATAAGCCTTTTACAATTTGACACGCAAAAAGGTGTACCATTAAAATAAAACTATGGAGAATCTTTCCTAGTTATTGCAAACCGACCATGGATATTATTAAAATGTGTTCCCTCTTTTGGAGTGAATGTTTGGAAGGCATGTCAAATCAAATGTACATCCAATAAAATAACCCACCTCTATCAACATCGTTGGTAATAATAAAATTAATAGGTAACCATTCATGAAACTACATTAAATATACTTAATGTTTGTAACATAATTTGAATAGCACCTTGAAAATAATCTATATAATACAAGCTATTATAAGAAATTCTAAGAAAGTAGAACGGTGGCCTTTTGTCAATCATTAAAGCCAAGAAAGAAAGGACCACCCAACTAGCTGAATCTTCAAGTCTCTTTGAAGGGTATATTCTCTTCTATCCATATGACTTGACATATGTCATAATTTGATAGGTAATGGTGGGAACCATAGTCAGCCAATCATTCTTCATCTGGTGTCCCATCCAAGAGTTTTCAAAGATGTTTTCTCAAAAAAAGAAAAAGTCAAAATGTATTTACAACTAATAATGGGTATGGATTAGAAATGAACAATTGTAATATAGAAGTAACATGATAATTGCTTAGTGACATTAATTTATAATTAATAATTGGTTTCTTAATTAAATTATATATCATTTTAATCTAGATGTAATATGATAACGGTTTAGTAGCATTATTTATAATTAACAAATCTGATTTTTT
>APFE030236703.1:25150-62331 GCA_000404065.3 Pinus taeda
AATATTAATAACAAAGGAGATGTGTAACTATAGTCGTAGATTTATTTTAAGATGTGTAAAATATTGGTAAGAAATGATATTTCTCCATATTTGACAATGCAAAAGGCCTTAAGATAGAGCCTTGGGGATCATTGAAGTGAGCTCATGAAACAGAATATACACATGATTCTCTCTTTCTCTCTCCACACAAACATACTAGCACTTCTGAGTATGCACCTTACATGTACGTTACACATGTTCTCTCTTTGGTTTTCTTTCCAGGTTATGAATGGTTGTCTTCTCTTCAAGTGAGAAAATGGTTAAATGACCCCGTGCCTCCAATATATATGTTAATTTTTTTAGGGTTTATTTCCATCTTACACATTGTAGGGCAAAAAATATTCAAATATAATGAAGTTATAATATCAATAAATATCATTTCCAAGCCTACCGTAAATAATACATATAAGAGAACAATGAAAAAGTTGAATTCTTAATCTTACCATAAAAATCAAATATATAACTGTCAAGAAAATCAAATCTTTCAACAAAATAAAATAATTCTAAACCAATATTAATAACAAAAAGAAATTTATAAGTAATAAAAAGAGAGTACTTTTACAGCAAATCTATTTTTGAATAAATTGGTTAAATAGCTTTTATCAAATAAGTGTACGACTCTTAAAAAATTGTAATTTCCATATATAGAAAAAATACAAATCACTTTTTCGAAGCATAAAGAGCTATATTTGAATCTTATGTAACCCTCCTATAACGATGTAAAACTAAAGAGAGTACTTTTACAGCAAATCTATTTTTGAATAAATTGGTTAAATAGCTTTTATCAACTGTAATTTCCATATATAGAAAAAATACAAATCACTCGTACACGCATTCGAAAATGGCGAGGCATAAATAGTGGAATTAATATACCAAATTAAAATAAAATATTAATATATTTTAAAAAAATAATATTAAAAAAGTAAGATTTGTTGTTAGTTTAAATATAATTAATTAAACTAAAAATAGAATAAAGATAAAGATTTCTCACAAAATAAAAAAACTAAATAAGAATTGTTTTGGATGTCATCACAAAAAACAAGAAATATGATTAATAAAATAGGGTATGTTGAAAAATAAAAATAAGAGATTAACTAATATTGTATATATTAAAATATATTACACTTAATTATATATTATTATTTTTATATATTTTATGGTTTTGATTTTTAATAATAATAAAAATTTTCACATTTAATTTATTAAAATATGTTAATATATTATTAGTCCATCTTAAATTGAAAATAGGGAGAAAAAACTATAATTTACTAAAATGGAAATAACAAAAAAAGGAAAAAATAAATAAAAATCGGCAAGATCCAAAAATTAGTAACTAATAGAAATGAAAGTTACTAAACAACCCATAATAAGACCTCAAAGCAAAATTGAATACTCAATACCATGTCTTATAATAACACCATGGCCCCAAATAACATGACGTTAATAACTATGTTCAAAGATATTACAAAGAGGGGAGATATTATATCAAATAAAAGATGAAAAGGACATGGAACAACAAAATTATCTTTCTTCCAAAGTAAGTTAGGAGGAGGTTAATAGTCATCATGTGTTACAATAATTTATGTTTTTTTAAGTAATTAAAATACTAGGTATTTTATATAGAGGAAATTGTCTTTTTTCAAATCATTTTTCTGGTTATTTTTAATCAAAATCGCGCAGAGATCCATTCAAAAATGTATTTTAAACAACAAAAAATCACAATCTTGCTTGAGATTTTATAGTTGTAGGTGAAAAAGTTATTTCATTCTTAAGTTAGACTAAAACATTTTTATTAAGCAATGTATTTGTAAAAAAATTCAAAAGTAATAATTGTAGGCATTAGCAAACTTTATGTTTTTTTAAAGTAATTAGGATACTAGGTGTTTTTATTAAGTAGTTTATTTGCAATAATTGTATGAGATTTGCAAACTCTTTTTTATGGTTTACTAGAGTTGTAATTTTACATGAAACTTTATAACAAAGTTATTATAAATAGTATTGGTATAGAGTTTCATGTAAAGATGACAGCTTTGGTAAACATTAAAGAGAGTTTGCAAATATGAGTTGTTCTTGCAAGTACATTGCTTAATAAAAACACATAGTATCCTAACTATTTTAATAAATATAATGATTTTTTTGTTACTAGACAAATCAACAATTGGGCCAATTTTGCACTTGTGTGACAAAGGATCGATCTGACTGCTACCACTATAAGCCCTACATGCCTACGTATGCCCTTTTTGTAGACATGAGTAAGTTGACGGGATTTGAACCTTGAATCTCTTAGTACATAACACTTCATTTTCACAACATTGTCAAATTGACCTGCCCCGAGGGACTTTAAAAAAATAATGATTACTAGAACACATGATGGCTATTAGCCTCCTCCTAACCTATATTGGAAGGAAGATAATTTTGTTGTTTAATGTCCTTTTCATCTTTCATTTGATATGTTGCCTCCTCCTCTTTGTAATATCCCTCGACATGGTTTATTGGCATCCTCTTAGCATACTACACTCTGCTTCCAAAACATCTAATTTATGCCTTTGTTGGACCAATAGATTCATAATTGCTATATTCTGAGTATCACATTGATGTTTGTTCTTCTGGACATTGGAGGTCACTAAGAATAGGGAGGTTCTATCGCATTGAATAAAATCCTCATGCCTTCAAAGGGTTCTCTTTATTTCCTAAGCATCCTCGTGATCCATGATTTTTTTATCCTGAAATAAAGATGTTGAGAGTGATGAAGTCAAATTGGAGCCAAGGTTACTATAGCTAACTCCAACACATAGTGAAGGTTCATTATTCCTCAAAAATAAATGTAGAACAATAACAACATTGTTCTTCCAGTATTTTTTGTAACCTAAATTGAAGATACGAGTGCATCCAATCCCAAAAGGATCTAGAAAGACATACTCCAAGAGTTTAAAAATTAGAGCATAGAGAAACAAAGTTTGATTACTAATTGTATACAGAAAGCCAAAGGATTGTACATTGTGAAATATTAGAAGAAGAGGTAAATGTTGCATAAAAAGCTCCCGATCCAAATCCAAAACACGAGGACGAATTCCAAATATCGAAATCTAAATGTATTCCAAAAACCCAAAATCTCTAGAAAGTATCAATTGAATGCCTCCAAATGTTATAACTTATAAACCAAATTCATAGCAAAAAAACTAAAGATTAAAAAAAAAAATCTCTTACTATATGGGATTAAATCAGGTTGAGAGTAATCCAAACATTGCTTTAAATTTCATCTCAAATTTGTGCCATCGTTACACCTCGCCTATGATAAACCATAAATAAGAGTTCAATAGAATAGACAATTTTTAATTCTTATATGTAGATGAGATGGGGTCACATCCTTGAATATCCCCTCCCTCGAGACTAATATCAGAAACGTTAGAGCATGTGTTAGTTAATGGAAATGTAGTGTGGCTTGAGGTTAAGAAACTTAGATGCTTATAGGATACCACAATAGAGTCACCCCTCAATTTTTTCAAGACCCCTGGATATAACAAGGTGACTTCATTAGCTAACAAATCATTTTGAGAATTAAATTCTCTCAAGCCTTAAAAGCATGAGACCCTAGTCCAACTATTAACCTCCTTGTTGTTTTGAGCAAAGATTAAAGCAAGTTTGTTATCTGATGGAGTTGATTTCATAATCATTGATTTGATCATAACACACGAGTCTCTTGATGGTGATCAAAGATTTTATGTTGAATTGCTTTGTTAAGAGGAGATCTTGGAGAAGATCATAGACCTTGGTTTGGTTGTTTGTGGATTTTCCTAGACCCTAGGCAAAAGTTGCTTATGTTTTTCCTTCAAAATTTAATATGATTCCTTACACACATTGCCCATCTTAAAAAAAAAAAACTCAATATCAAAGGAGATGTGTAAATTTGTGTTCAATACATAATTGATAAGTGATATATATATATTTTATTATAATATTATTATATATATATATATTAATAACCAGGCGAAAATATCCTTTCTTACCAATATTTACAATTTGAGATGATCTACGGATATTAGTTCCCACACTGCCTTTTTATTATACTTCATTATATATATATTGTATGTTAATATTATATAATGAAATATTAATAACAAAGGAGATGTGTAACTATAGTCGTAGATTTATTTTAAGATGTGTAAAATATTGGTAAGAAATGATATTTCTCCATATTTGACAATGCAAAAGGCCTTAAGATAGAGCCTTGGGGATCATTGAAGTGAGCTCATGAAACAGAATATACACATGATTCTCTCTTTCTCTCTCCACACAAACATACTAGCACTTCTGAGTATGCACCTTACATGTACGTTACACATGTTCTCTCTTTGGTTTTCTTTCCAGGTTATGAATGGTTGTCTTCTCTTCAAGTGAGAAAATGGTTAAATGACCCCGTGCCTCCAATATATATGTTAATTTTTTTAGGGTTTATTTCCATCTTACACATTGTAGGGCAAAAAATATTCAAATATAATGAAGTTATAATATCAATAAATATCATTTCCAAGCCTACCGTAAATAATACATATAAGAGAACAATGAAAAAGTTGAATTCTTAATCTTACCATAAAAATCAAATATATAACTGTCAAGAAAATCAAATCTTTCAACAAAATAAAATAATTCTAAACCAATATTAATAACAAAAAGAAATTTATAAGTAATAAAAAGAGAGTACTTTTACAGCAAATCTATTTTTGAATAAATTGGTTAAATAGCTTTTATCAAATAAGTGTACGACTCTTAAAAAATTGTAATTTCCATATATAGAAAAAATACAAATCACTTTTTCGAAGCATAAAGAGCTATATTTGAATCTTATGTAACCCTCCTATAACGATGTAAAACTAAAGAGAGTACTTTTACAGCAAATCTATTTTTGAATAAATTGGTTAAATAGCTTTTATCAACTGTAATTTCCATATATAGAAAAAATACAAATCACTCGTACACGCATTCGAAAATGGCGAGGCATAAATAGTTATATTTGAATTTCATGTAACCCTCCCATAACGATGTAAAACTACCTAGGAAGACAAGTTGAAAACATTAGTTAATGAATGTGAAGGTTGGAATTTTAATAAGTTATGTTTTTTTTGAAGTATTCTAATTTTCTATTTAATTTTTTTTATTATTATTAATATATTTCTTTAATAAAATAATTAATTGTAATCATTTAATATATAAAAATTTAATATTAATTTTAAAAATATTTAAATATAAATTTAATAATTTAAATGTACAATTTCTCAGGGATGGGATAAATAAAAGAGTGAGGGGATAAAGGGAAGAGTGGGTGGGTTGCCACTGTGTTGTTTAACAATAAGCAATGGCAACATGCCCCTTACAGTTGGCAATATCTCACATCTCACACTAGATGATAAACTAAACGATGAAGGTGACAAGAGATTTCGCATGTGTGAGAAGATTGGAGCCGGAGCCTAGTTGGGGAACTTTAATGGTGATGGAGGATGTAAACTTAGGCGTAGTACAAGGCACTATATTAAGCCTGCGATTGAAATCAATCAACAGGACAGTTTGCCAGAGGCATGAAGGCTAAGCATAGGAAAATAACGACCAAATCCATGTGAGGGAAACGACATTAATACTTACTAGGGTGATAATATTGAAGGTCAAAGATGCCTAGAAAGCAAAGACAAATGAATGGGCAACAATCTAAGTGTACAGGGCACAAAGTCAGGTAGTGAGTAGAGAGAGAAAGCATCAACAAAATTTCATACTCAGTTAAAGGTGGCCTTAAAAACGCTTGTTGAGGGGGAGATAGATTATGGTAGTAATTGGAGAGTGAGTGTGAAATTGGATTTCACCAAGCTCATAGGTTGAAATATAGGGGGGGTTAAGATGCACTAAACATGACACCTACCCAATTCTACAATTGGGCGAGCGAGTAGGAGTTGAATGGACAAGAGCATGGGTGGCACATGCAAGCAATAAACCCTCTCAATTCGCTTCTCTCAAATAATCGTCACTTTGAGGTTAGGCATTCCTCAATAAGTGTTGAAAACATTTTGTTTATGTATAATTCTATTCTAGAATCTGCCTCCCTTTTAGTGAGGCTATTGGCCGAATTAGGCAATGTGCCTCCCCAGAATGTTGCTTCTTTGCAATTAAGGCAGTGACGACACAAGGAGAGGGAGTTATAAGGTAATTTGGGAAATTTCCTAGGAAAATTTAATGTTGTTGGGATTAGTTTGGTGGAGGGAGGTCATTTAGGTTTTGTGACCAATGTCGACTTGTGGTGGTGGATTAAGTTGTTTAAGGGCTTCAATTACTTGTCATGTTGTTGGAGCTAGATGGGGCCATCTATTTAGTTGGGAGTTGTCTAGTCACTGTGAGAGTTCTCTCTGAGTTGGTGTGGCTCTATATTGTCTACGATGGAGGCTAGATTTGGATCATTTCGGTTAATTGCTCCCTTTCACTAGAGTGGGGAGGAACAAGGAGCTTTGCTCTTGTTTCAAGTAGGGAAATTTTATTAGAAGGGGGAAAAAAGAGGTGGAATTCTTTTGCTTCTCAATGTGGGGGGTAGGCTAACAAAGTGGGTTATAGGGAAGTAGTTACTCTTGTTGTGGACCACCTTTTTTTGCCTGCTCTGCTAGAGTAAGTTGGGTTTCTCAAAAAATATCACCTTTCCCATCTCTGGTCATTAAAAAAAACACCAATTTGCCAAGGGAGAGGGGTAGGGCACGAAGATAATCAACATATTATGAAGAACATGCCCATCGAGGGAACACTCAACTATAAAGCAGGGTTGCAATATCTGTAACATCATATCAAGACCAAATCCCCATGCACGTTCAAGAGGTGTTGAATTGGGGAGAAAGGGAAGTCGTGTCTCAAAGGTCCTCACTTTTGGATGTTGTAGTGAAAGCTGAATGGGAAGGATGGATCCTAAACACCGAGAAAACGAGGAGCAAGGTGAATCAATACATGCATACCATTGATATTTACTAACAATGAAATTTCTTTTGAATTATTGATGGACACTCAGGATTCAAGGAGGGATGCGTAGCAGACTTTGGACCATAGACATGGTCATCTGAAGCACAATGACTGTCGATTGGACATCATGGATCAGGGATTGGCTCATATTAAACATCACCTGGGAATGCCCCCAACGACGCCTAGACCTCCAATTGACCCAGCAATCCCAAACCCTATTGCAAGCTCAAATTCTGAGCCAATATCTTAATTATATAATAAATCTTATCTATAACTTTATTTTTGTTATTGTTTGTGCTTGTAATATGACAGATCGACACAAAAATACAAAACCAATTAATATTAATTATACAATGATATATGGTCTCTTATAACCCTTCATAAAATCCAATTTTAAGCATAATCAGTTTCCATAAAATGAAAACCTAAATAAATTATAAAAACTCTTTTAATATAATTTTTTTAAATAAAAAAAATTCACTACGCCCCCATATATATATAATTTCAATTTAAAATTTGAATAAATATATATAAAATAAAAAATATCTATACTACGCTCTCCATGTGCCTAGAAAATAGTTAATTATTACATTGGAAATAGATCTAAGCTAACTAGCAAGTGAGTGGGAATGATGATGGTGATGCTCATACCACACTTTTCTCATCAACATTTACTTTGGGATCCACACAAATGAGAGTGATTTATGCTAGTGGAATTCCGAGACATTTGCTAAATTTTATTTTAATTATGGGTAAAAGTGTGGTCATTGAGAGTGTTTTAGATGTCGGAGACATTTGTTCAGATTTTATTTTAATAATATATAATTGGATCTAACTTCACTATATAATAATAATAATAATAAGAAAGAAATATTAATAAAAAAGAGGTGTGTAACTATATGCGTAGATTCATCTTGAAATGTGTAAAGTAGTGGTAAGAAGGGATATTGGTTCATATTTGATGATGCAAAAGGTTTTAAGATAGAGCTTAGGATCATTGAAGTGAGCTCATGAAACTGAATATATATATATGATTTTCTCTCTCTCCATGTATACACACTAACACTTTTTGAGTATGTATTTTACATGTATGTTATATATGTTCTATTTTTTTGGATTTCTTTCTAGGTTATGAATTGGTGTTTTTTTTCAAGTGGAAAAATGGTTGAATGACCTCGTGCCTCCAAATACTTATTTGACATGTACAATACATATGTTAATTATTTTAAGTTTCTTCTCATCTTATGCATTGTAGGGCAAGGGATATTTAAATATTAAGAAACTAAAGAAGTTATAATATTAATAGATATCATTCCCAAGCCTACCATGAATGATACACATAAGAGAACAATGAAATGGTTGAATTCTTACTATTACTAAGAAGAATCAAATATATAAGTGCTAAGAAGGATAAAATATTTTGAGAGACAAAATTTTTCTCAAATTTTACACTAAAATAATTACACTTAAAAAGATTTGAATTCCTCTAAAATACTGACACTAATTGAAAAAAAATCAAGAAAAAATATAATCCTATCAATACTTAATAAATATAAAATTAAAATAATTCTAAACTAATATTAATAACAAAAAGAAATCTTTAAGTAATAAAAAGAGAGTACTTTTACAGCAATTCTATTTTTAAATAAATTAGCTACATAGTTAAATAAATAAGTGTAGGCGTCCGCTGTCTCGCAAGTACCAAACGGTTAAAAAAATGTAATAAATCGTACACGCATTTGAAAATGGCGAAGCATAAATAGTTATGTTTGAATCTTTTGTAACCCGCCCATAACGATGTAAAATTACCTAGGAAGACAAGTTGAAAACATTAGTTAAGAAGAAAGAAAGAAATAAATAAATTATTTTAATGTCCATAAGGCTAAAGATAGCCTATGGGACAGAATGAATATGAAGGTTGGAATTTTAATAAGTTATGTTTTAGGAAGTATTCTAATTTTCTATTAATATAATTTTTAATAAAATAATTAATTTTAATCATTAAAATATATAATAAATTTAATATTAATTTAAAATATTTAAAATATAAATTTATTAATTTAAATATATAATTTCTTAGGGATGGGATAACTAAAAGAGTGAAGGGACAAAGGGAAGAGTGGGGCGGGTTATCATTGTGTTGTCTAACTAATAGGTAGTAGCAACATGCCCCTTATAGTTGGCAATATATGATGAGGCTCATTAACTCACATTTCAAGTTAGATGATAAACCAAATGATGAAGGTGATGGAAGATTCTACATGTGTGAGAAGATTGGAGTTAGAGTCTAGTTGGGGAACTTTAATGGTGATGGAGGATGCGAACTTAGGCGCAGTACAAGGCACTATATTAAGCCTGCAATTGAAATCAATTAGTAGGATTGTATGCTAGAGGCATGAAGGCCAAGCATAGCAGAATAGTGGCCAAATCCATGTGAGGGAGACAACATTAATACTTATTATGGTGATAATATTGAAGGTTGAAGATGCCTAGCAAGAAAAGGCAAATGAATGGGCAACAATCCAAGTGTACAAGGGACAAAGTCAGGTAGTGAGCAGAGAGAGAAAGCATAAACAACATTTCATAGTTAGTTAAAGGTGGCCTTACAAACGCCTCCTAAGGGGGCGATAGATTATGGTAGTGATTGGAGAGTAAGTGTGAAATTGGATGTCACCAAGCTCATAGCTTGAGTTACAAGGGGGAGTTGAGATGCACTAAACTTGACACCTACTCAATTCTACAATCGGGTGAGCGAGCCGGAGTGAATGGACAAGAGAGTGGGTGGCACATGCAAGCCATCCCTTTGAGATAAGGTATTCCTCAGTAAGTGTTGACAACATTTTGTTTATGTATAATTCTATTCTAGAATTTGCCTCCCTTTTAGTTGAGCTATTCGTCGAATTAGGTAATGTGCCTCCCTAGAATGTTGTTTCTTTGCAATTAAGGCAGTATGGACACAAGGAGATGGAGTTACAAGGTAATTTGGGAAATTTCCTTGGAAAATTTAGTTTTGTTGGGATTAGTTTGGTGGAGGGAGGTCATTTAGATTTTGTGACCAACGTCAGCTTGTGGTGGTGGATTAAGTTGTTTAAGAGCTTCAATTACTTGTCATGTTGTGGGAGCTAGGATGGGGCCATCTATTTAGTTGGGAGTTGTTTAGTCACTGTGAGAGTTCTCTCTGAGCTGGTGTGGCTCTATATTGTCTATGATGGAGGCTAGATTTGGAGCATTTCGGTTCATTGCTACCTTTCACTGGAGTGGGGAGGAACAAGGAGCTTTGCTCTTGTTTCAAGTAGGGAAATTTTATTAGAAGGGGGGAAAAAGAGATGGAATTCTTTTGCTTCTTAGTGTGGGGGCAGCTAACAAGTGGTTACAAGGAGAGTACCTGCTTTGAGCCACCTTTGTTGCGTACGGCTTAAGCGCCATTAAGTTCTTCCAACTAATAACCAGCAGTTAATGGAACTGAACTGCAGCTTCCTTTAATTTTCTGGAAATCCAACTGCACGTAGTTTTCCATTAAATTTAAGGAAACAACTGCAGTTTAATTTAATTTCTGGTTGGAGCTTCTGAAGTGGTCCATACTCCATCTGGAGTTCTACTTGATCGTGGAAACAGCTGACACATAGCCATTAAACTGATGGAAGCTGGCTAAAATCATCTGTTTGGTCCCAAGCTAGATCCATCCCCTCAGTGTTTACACCATCTAGCTGAGAGAAAGCAAGCTTGGAAGTGCCTTCAGATTTTCTGTGATTTTTCCTTTTGCTTGGATTGAAGCTGGAGTGCTGTTTCAGTGAAGAAGCAAGTGGACTGTGGTTTGCAGCAAGAGCGTCATCAATGGCTGGAGGTAATCCTGGGCATTGAAGTTTAATTTTTAGATTCTTTAAAGTGTTCAGATTCCGCATATAGAATCACTGTTATAAATTTCTAACATGGTCTGCTAGAGTAAGTTGGGTTTCTAAAAAAATCTCACCTTTCCCAGCTCTGGTCATTAAAAGAAACACCATTTTGCTAAGGGAGAGGCGTAGGGCACGAAGATAATCAACATATTATAAAGAACATGCCCATCGAAGGAACACTCAACTATAGAGCAGGGTTGCAAGATTTGTAACATGATATCAAGACCAGATCCCCATGCACGTTCAAGAGGTGTTGAACCAAGGAGAAAGGGAAGTCATGTTTAAAAGGTCTTCACTTTTGGATGTTGCAGTGAGAGCTGAATGGGAAGGATGGATCCTAAACACTGGGAAAACGAGGAGCAAGGTGAATCAATACATGCATGCCATTGATCTTTACTGGAGATTAAAGTTCTTTTGAAGTACTAATGGACACTCAAGATTCAAGGAGGGATGTGTTGCAAACGTTGGACCATATACATGGTCATCTGAAGCATAATGATCGTCAATTGGACATCATGGATTGGGGATTAGCTCATATTAAACATCACTTGGGAATCCCCTCATTGATGCCTACACCTCCAGTTGACCCAGCAATCCCAACCCCTATTGAAAGCTCAAATTTTGAGCCAATATCTTGATAATATAATAAATCTTGTCTTTGACTTTATTTTTGTTACTGTTTATGCTTGTGATATAAAAAATTGACATTGAAATACAAAACTATTTAATGTTAGTTATGTAATAATATGTTGTCTCTTCTAACCCTTCATAAGCTCCAATTTTAAGCATAACCACTCTTCATAAAATAAAATTTGAATAAACCATAAAAACTCTTTTAATATAAATTATTCTTTTAAAATAATAAAATTCACCTTACACCCTATATATATATATACTGCGCTCTCCATGTGCATAGAAAATAGTTAATTATTACAACGGAAATAGATCTAAGCTAACTAGTAAGTGAGTGGGGATGGTGATGCTCATACCACACTTTTCTCATCAACATTCACTGGGATCCACAAATGAGAGTGATTTATGCTAGTGGAATTCCAAGACATGGATCCACAAATGAGAGTGATTTATGCTAGTGGAATTCCAAGACATTTGCTAAATTTTATTTCAATTATTGGTAAATGTGTGGGTCATTGAGAGTGTCCTAGATGTCGGAGATTTTATTTTTAATAATAGACAATTGATCAACACTCAGTACAAATAAATCACATAATTAATAAATACTAGGTGAAGGGAAATAATTATATAATATAATAATATATAAATATATAAAAAATAGATACGATAAATATATTGAAATTAAAGTATAATAATCGAAGTTATATATAAATATAATTTGGTAAATAAATTTATAGGAGATTTGAACGTTAAAATCCACAGAACTAATAATATTATGAATTAAATTTAAATGAATAATAGGCGATTTAATTTCCATAGAATATTTTTAATAGAAGTTAAAATAGAGTGTTAAGATTTATTTCAAAAGTAATTATGTTTTTTTTTACTTTTCAATTTATTTAAAAAATAATTATAATATGTACATATGTTTTTCTAATGTAGTTTCCCAAGAGTGTCCAGGGGATTTGACCCCATAACCTCCCAATAGGTGAAATACTTAGCAACAAAACTTGACCAACTAAGTTATCCCTTGGGACTCTAATATGTATACACTTTATTCAACTCTTATTTCTTATTAATCATCATTGTTTATTATATTTTTCTTGTTACATATTAATAATAATAATTTAAAATAACAAAAGCCCCAAGGGTTAGCTCAATCGGTCAAGATGGGGCCTCGCAAGATGGGAGGTCACAGGATCAATTTCCGAAAGCTCTTGGGGTCAGGTCTTGCAGTAGGCCTAGGGGCATCAACTCAGATTTTTCCAGTGGACGTAGCGCCAACCGTTGACCGTTTTCCAGTGGACGTAGCACCACTCATTGACCGAAGGTGTCTAGACATAGCGCCACCTGTTGATCGAAGGTGTTCCAGTGGACGTAGTGCCACCCGTTGACCGAAGGTGTCTGGATGTAGCGCCACCTGTTGACCGAAGGTGTCCGTGAACCTCGCGCGCGCAATTAGTATATGAGACCCTTTTGTTTGTGAGACAAGGACCCACCTCCACCAAGCGATTTCACTGATAAATCTAAAAAACATATATACTTATTCTAATAGTATATAAATACCAACTAGAAATCAAAGTCATAGTCTAATGTTCCATCACTGATAAATCTAAAAAACATATATACTTATTCTAATAGTATATAAATACCAACTAGAAATCAAAGTCATAGTCTAATATTCCATAATATAATGTTCCATCTTTTGAAGATTTTTTGATTAAATTTGACAAAAATTAATCCCA
Source organism: Pinus taeda (assembly GCA_000404065.3). NCBI lineage: Eukaryota > Viridiplantae > Streptophyta > Pinopsida > Pinales > Pinaceae > Pinus > Pinus taeda. The sequence continues at coordinate 38,448 of APFE030236703.1, forward strand.
AATTCTACCTCCAACAAATTTAGAATACTTAACAATACCTAATCAAATACAATTAACAATCATACATTAAAATCATCAACCATAAATTGTATTTCAATTTTTTATCAATCACATTCCTAAAAAATCAAATAAATACAAAAAAAATAAATTAGAAATTAAATATAATAACCAATAACAATGCTCAAAATAATATAAAAAAAATTATACAATTAAATTTGAAAAAATATTTAAATATTATTAATTAAAATTTAATAATAAAATAAAAATTATAATTTAAAAATTTACTATAAAATTATTTAAAAATTGTTTAAATGTATTAAATTTAAAAATAATACATAAAACTATAAATGTACTTTCAAAAGATATCATAACAAATTAAATTAATGTAATTGTAAATTTGCAATAATAATCACAACTCAAGTGTAAGAATTGCATTACTAAAATTTGTAAAAAAAAATAAAGAGTTGTCTTTAGTGTGATTTTTTGGACTTTCTGGTTTTAGGTGGAACAATTTGAAATGAAATCTTGATTTATATTATTTAAACTGGTTTTTTGAATTTATATATAGGTTCAGCACCCTCAAAAACCTTAAAAACCCTTGGATTGAACAAATATTATTCAGCAAAATTGCAATTTCAATAAACTCCAGCTAGATATGAAGAAAATTATACATTAAAAAAAACCATAATTTTTTTTTTTTCAAAAAACCGCTAAAAACCACTCCAAAAAAAATGCTTCGGATCCACGTTGGATGTATAAGGTGTCAAAATTTTGGCATCTGGCAGCCTAAAATTCGCCTTCAAATTGGTAAATTTTGAATGTTGAAAATGCAATCGGAGAAGTTATCGATCCACAAGGTTCGATCCCGGGCAGAACAGTAAAACCGAAGATTCCATCTAAAAAAATGAAAAATCGAGGTTCCGCTCACGATAAATAATGGCGCCAGGTGCGCCTGTTGTCTGATGTTAACACACCGGCTCTGTCGCTTCAACTCTGTTTTTCTCTACTGCCGAGTACCATGTCTAATTCCATGGCGGACACAGGCCGGGATCTGGAGATCAATGCCGAGACTGCTTCGGCGCCCGAACTTCACAAATCGCTTCTCTCGAACAGCACCCTAGATGCCCCGAAATCCGACCAGACCGAGCTCGATTCCGCGCTCGCACGCCTGGAAACCGTTCTGGTGTTGCTGGGACTCGATCAGTCGACCGCGCTCAAGACGTTATTGGCTTGGCTCGTCTTCCTGTGGCTGGGAGCCGCAATGCCTGCGGTCACCCTGTGGGCAACCAGCTGCACGGACTGTCATAAAGTTCAGGTGATCAAATTTGAATTGATGATACAGATCTCTGACACCGGTTTAGCTGCAGTTTCCATGCTGTGTATGGCTTACAATATAAGGAAATATGGGCTCCGGAGGTTGCTGTTCCTGGACCAAACTCGCCATCCTCTCGTGCGGTTTCCCCTCGACTTCCAGAGCCAGTTCCGGGTATTGATCCCTTTTCTTGAATATTTTTGCTGTCCTTTGAAGTTGCTTTAGTTTTAATGTGTTAGTTAATGCTTTTAACTGAGATGGATAAATTGAATTACAGTAGTTAATGTTTATAACTGAGAATTACAGATGTTAATGCTTTTAACTGAGATGGATAAATTGAATTACAGACGTTAATGTTTTGAATTGCAGTGTGAAATAATAAGATCTGTTTTTTTGAGAACATTTATTTTTGTTGTTTCGATTATGAATCATATTGATTGGTTTTTTATGGATCACAGAAGCTTGAATTCAGGAAAAAAAAAACATTTATCTATTAAAAATTTCTAAAAACTTAATCTATTAAAATATATTTGTTTCGTATCAAACTTAATTCGTTTCAGATCTATAATAAAAAAATCCTGATTTTCTACATTTAATGTCATTATTTTCAAGTTATATTTTAAAAGATTTTGATCAAATCTGTCAAGATTTAAGGTTCTTAACATTATACAGATTATAGATTTAAACATGGAATGAATAGTTAACTTTGCTTTACCCATTTTCGTTACACAGAATCTACAATTAATATGATTTAAACTCAAATCATTTTTGCTGTAATTACTCCAACTTAGAAGCTTAATCACAATCTGAGAAACCCCAATAAGGCTATTGGGCTCAATGATAATCAAATTTTTTCTCTGCCCAAGGCACAATTATTGGGCCATCGCTTCCCTTCGTGTTTGATTGCTCTGTATGCTCCATTGATCTGGAAGCCTGCAGAGCCTTATTCTCCTTAAGATTCAGTGATTTCTTAGTCATCATGATTCCTCTCTTCCTGTCCTGCAATTCACTGTAGTTGATCAATGTAGGAAGTGATCCTACAATTCACTGTAGTTGATCAATGTAGGAAGTGATGAAAGGTTGCCATTGCCAATACCCAGCTAGGCATGGATCTCTCATTTACCAGCACTGTTTATAATCAATGCAGCTTGGCTAATGTGAGTTGTCTATTATAAAGATTAGTTATTTTATTTTTTATTCAAACTTCAAATTCATTTTGTTTTATGCTTGCAAGTCACTGGGAGAGGTTCTTACCAATTCTAGTTTGTAATTCGTTGCTATTGCTATTATCTTTGGAAGAGGATGCCTTAGACCTCATATATCAGAGGGTGCTATTTTCAGTGTACATATATCAGAGGGTGCCATTTTCAGTGTATATTGGTGTAGGAAAAAGTTTCAATTTTGACTCTTGTTTTTATAATTAATATATTTCATATATTTTTTTACAGCGGGTATATTTATTATAATTTAGTTATTAAATTATAAAAGGAGACAGCAATTATTCCTTATAATTCAAGGAAAATTAAGCAAACTTGTAAATTACTCGTGGCGGGTCTATAAGGGATAGATTTTCACAACTGCCGGAGTTATCACTTTGTCTCTTTAGATCGAGAAAGCGAAATTTTACCAAACAAAAATAGTTTTAAACTACTCTAAACCTATATTCATAATCTTTTATTTATAAATATATTTTATTTAATAATAATTTTTATATATATATAAATATATATATAATTAAAATAAGTGGTATAACTTTTAAAATATTATAAATATTTAATTTCTAGAAAATAAATTTAATATTTTAAATAAACATTTAAATTATATATTTCTTAATTGCCTTCTATTTAAGTATGTGCCATGATTTGCATCTTCATTTTAGCTCGATGATGAATCATACTAGCTAGTTCGCTGGTTCTAAGAACGTCAGCAAAATTTTCTCTTATATAATTCCTACCAAGAAAACTCTTCTTCAAATAAAAATAAAAAATCATTAATAATGTAACTCCCATTATTAATAAAACTCCAATTGTTGAATTGAGGATTCTGTGATCATATCAAGTTTATGAGAAAAAAAATTCGACGTAAATCACATGCTAATACATTTATCGAAACGTTTCAAACCAACTAATGTGGTTCATCGTTTCGAACCAACAAATTAAACCAGTTCAAAACGACAAATATATTATCATGTAATTTACACCAATTTTTTTTTCTCAGAAACTCCAATTGTCTATATCTTAAATTTAATATCACTTAGAAATTGAAAGTTGAAACCACCATGTGCAACACCATTAGTTGATTGTTTATTGTATCCCATCGGGAATTGTAACCACTAGGTGCTACCCCACTCTTTGATATTTATTGCAGACCCTTCGGGTAAACGAATCTCGACCAAAGAATAGCAACCTAAATAATTACTAGCTTTGACACTTACAATGGAGGAATTAATAATAGGCCTCTAACTGCAATAATCGCAATAGTCGAAAATTTAGAAAATCATTGTTGTCTAAGTATTGGAATCTTAATGGCAACTAGTTTAGGAAATCGCTATCATATGAAATTGAATCCATTGTCAAAATTGGTTATTGACCAGATGCTTGTGCAAACAATCTAACAATAGTTTTTTTTTTTGGGATTTTTGTGAGTTTTTTTATTATAAATTTTTAATCAATTATTATATTGTGAGTAATTTTAATAGTTAGTTTTGTGAATAAAGTGTGTAATTGTTTTAATTAATTATAATGTGTAATTTTTTTACATGGTTTTGTTATGGTTTAAAATGATTATAAAATATTGTAATTTTTTTTCTAAATGGTGTTGTATTGGTTGTAATTGGATTAATTGTTTTTATTTATTCATTTTAAAGTGTAGAGCTTTACATTGAGCTTTTAATAGTCTTTTTTTCAAACTTCTCTTCCATGTTAGTCACGATGAGTTTAAATAGTCTTTTCCCCATAACCATTAAGGCCCTCTCTTTTACCTTTTTCTAGGCTTCGAGCCTTATTGTTCTCACAAGCCCTTCCACGTGGCAAATATTGATTGGTTAGCAAGGTGGTGATGGTCCTTGGTTAACTTGCCCCCACCTTTGTTAGGTAGATAATCACCATATTAATTCAAGATTTCGTAGTTAGTGAATTTTCAAGATTGAGAGGAGGCTTTCGGTGCGTTGTACCTTTCAAGATTGTGTCAATTAAACATTCACAAATGGACCCTTAACAATGTACCTCAGTCAAGGACCTTTAGTTAACTCCCATGTAAGGCATCTAAAGGATGAGATCATTGTGGGTGGGCTTAGCTAACCATGTATTTTCCACTACATAAAATTAGTGTGCCAATCAACTTGTGAACTATTGGTTATGGAATTTGTGGAGGTTGGAGAGGATTGTTAAGCAAGATTTATCTTCCAACACCATGTTGATTGCATAATGCCTTAGGTCACTTCCATGACCTGACACCATGTTGATTGCATAATGCCACATATCACCTTCCTCATTGACCTCCTTTCTATAACCACACTCAACTTGGATAATATGTAGGGTTTTGACCCATTCAACAAGTATCTCTCTAATCCAACTTGGACCTAACCCCCTATTCCACTTCCACATGTGTTAACTCAATAGCTCTCAGTCATATCATGAGCTCTATTAGCTACAACAGGTTCAACCCAATCATATGTAATACATGAATTCTCGTTCCCAAAGGAGACAAATAATAGGATGAATCTCCTTGTCCATTGTTAAAATTAAACCCATGGATTGCCCTAATTTTGTCTTAGATGCCTCTAGTAACTTCAAAATTATAAGTGGATTGCATTTACAATTATCTAAACTTGAGTATGCCCAATATTGCCCAAATTTATCCTATGGCTTCCAAAAATTCTTAAGATTGTCAAATGATGGTTTACCAATTACAAATCATGTCATTTAAAAAGGGGAGAATTGGGCCATCATTGACATTTTAACATATATCTATAATACGACAATATGGCATTTCCTCCCAAACACTCCCAGTGATGTACAAGCCATTAAAATTATATCCTTTAGAGCCCATTTCACTGTGATAATAACATAGATGGTCTTCAATGAAGGCCCATAATTAATTAAAATCATGCATGGTTTTAAAATAATAGAATGTAGTAGAATATACAAGCATGGAGTAACAAGAATTTCTATAGCAAATGTTCATATACATAATTCAAAATAATCACACGCACATGCATAACATACAATTTCAACAGAGCCTCAAAAGCATCATTCTCAAATTTCACCTGTCCAAAGCTTTTGATCGGGCCAATTGGATCTACCTCCACCTAATCCTAACCCACATCGGCTTCCGTCACTCATTCATTAACTGGATCATGTGTTGTATTAGATCTGCTTCCTACAACATTCTCATCAATGGGGTTGCTTCCAATTTCTTTCATGCTGAGAGGGGACTCAGACAAGGTTTCCCTTTATCTCCCCTACTATTCCTTTTGATCATGGAAGGTTTTAGTAGGCTCATTTCCACTACTAGATCGTCCAAAGATTTACATGGGGTTAAAATGACTATTGTTATTTTTCTTTCGCATCTATTATTTGTTGACGATGTCCTAATTTTTCTTGATGGATCCATTAGTGATTCCACAAAGTTCATGCAAATTCTATCCCTTTTCTGCAAAGATACCAGAATGACTTCGAATCATAGCAAGTCTTCCATAATGACTATAAATTGCTCTCTCAATGAACGAATATATGCACTGCACCAATTTCAATACAAACACCTAGACCTCGAGGAGGGAATCAAGTATTTGGGTTACAGACTAAAGCCAAACAATTACCGTATTGCGAATGGGACTTGGCTAATAGAAAAAATCGAGCGTCGTATTAACATATGGCAACAATGATGGCTATCACGAGCAAGCAGATTAGTCCTCATTAAATCAGTGTTAGAAGCCATACCAGTATACTGGATGGCACTAGCTTGGATCCTTAAAGGTATCACCTATATAATACAACAAATATGTCGCAGATCCTTATGGAAAGGAAATCATGATGGCAGGACTTTTGCTTGAGTCAAATGGGAGCGTATAGCAAAAACCAAAAATGGGGTGGTTGAGGATTAAAGGATCTAAACTATTTTGCAAAAGCACTTACGAAAAAAATGGGCTGGCAGATACTCTCAACCACTAGTTTATGGAAAGAGGTGGTATATCACAAATACATTTATCCCCAATCGATACTTGAATGGATTCGTAGCCCGATAAGGAATAGACTTGGAGTCTCCACCATTTGGAAAACAATCACATAATCCATATCAACTATAAAAAAAGGATTGGCCTGGCGAATCGGATCAGGTGAACAAGTATGTATTGGCCAAGATGTTTGGTTGGGTTGTGGGAACGCCCACCTCCTTCTGCTCGACCTCAAACAATTCCTCGATTCAGCTGGCATAAGATATCTATCCCATATTGTAGATGAAGGAAATATAACTTGGCTTTCACAAGCTTGGAAATAGGCACACGATCTCATGATCCCAGACAATTGGACAAATGGTTGGAACATATATATTGGTGCTCTCGAAGAATCCCATGTTAGAATTACAAAACGTGAGGACGAATTGATATTGGTTGCTTCTCCCCGTGGTCAATACACCCCCAAGGAAGGATACTCTTTCATATTTTTTGAGCATGAACCTGAGATTGTTGAGTGGTGATGGTGACCACTTTGGAAATTAAAGGCGCCTCCCAAATCAAGATGTTCATGTGGTGCCTATTAACCAATAAAGCACCTACTAATGATAACGTACATAACATATATATCCATGGCCCTTCTCATTGCTTCCTTTGTAAGGAACAATATGAATTCATATGCCACCTATTCCTGTTGTGTCCTGTGACCCAGCTAGTTTGGCAACAACTTTACATTTCCCTTGACATTACTAGCAGATGGTAAGGGGGGATTTCATATCTGCATGGCAATCTTGGTGGCACTCTGCACAGTCACAAAAAAAACGCAACCTCCCTCTTTTAGTTTGTTGGGGCATATGGCTAGCTAGGAACAAAATTGTCTTCCAGGATACCCTCATCCTTTGGAACAACATATGCACCAATATAGAGGCCCTTTTCCATCCGATCCCTGAAGAGGAACCCAAGAACCGAACCTGAAACATAGTACCTGAAGTCATTGACAAAACCTTCCCATGGGCATACTTTGACGGATCTACTTAAGAAATTGGTTGTGGGGGAGGAGCTATATTATATCTCTCTGACAATCATTATTACAAACTAAATATGGGGTTTGGTCGTGGCACAAACAATTATGCAGAACTTAACAACCTCAGATTACTCCTCATCTTTGCACTTGAGAAGAACTGTAACCGGATTCAAATATTTGGAGACTCAAAAATTGTCATCGATTAGTTCAACTCACTTACTCATTGTCACGTGCACACACTCAGAGGTTTATTGGAAGAAATTACAACTTTAAAGTCACAGTTTGATTTTATTGTTTGCTCCCACATTTACAGGGAAAGGAACCAGATTTCTAACAGTCTTTCCAAGGAAGTCGTGCAGCAGCCCAACAACCAATGGTTAATACTGGAACAAATGGAACATGAAAGCTACCAGTATTACCACGGGCCTTTCATCGAGCACACTGGGGAAGCAGCGCCGACTGATCAATCTCCATGATCACCGAGATTTTATTAAACACTTATTGCTGTTAATTTTGCTTCAAACAGTTATTATACACTGCTCATACATGTATATATATTTGTCGTTTTTGTTAAATATTTATGAACAATGAACTGATATATTGGGATAGATGGCTCGGTCCATCTTTGGTTCATGCATAATACTTTATGCAGCTGATACAATATGTAATTTTCAGTATTAATATAATGGAAATTACGATTTTTTCCTTGGGGAAAAAACATACAATTTCCACAACAAAAAATATAATTGAATTGTTGGTTTACAACAAATATAGAACCACTTTTAACAAAAGATAGTCCAAAAAAACTAGGATATGCACAAGAAATTTTCCATCCAACTATAAACATCCAATGCAAATGCCACCTCCAAGTTGATCTACGAGGCCATGAGAGAGAAGAAGTCCAACCTACATGCTCACAACTCACTCAACCCAACCCAATTCTCTCTTGGATCTCTAATCTACTCACTACATGGAACTTTGAGCATCTCATCTAGTTTTCAAATAACCATGACACTTTCTCTCACTACTATATACAACACAATAAATATATTTCCTTCTATGCTTAATAATACCTTGAGGATATTCTTCCTTTTTGTCTCTCTTCAATGCAAGCCACAAACAAAGCTCAATTTGTTGAATGCGTTCAAGAAATAACTTGGGAGGATAAAACTTAGCTCTCAAGTAGTGAAAGAGTAGCAACAACTAATGGGTGAAGGCTTCCTAATTTTTTCAATCTTTATGCTCATCTACAATCTCCCCATCTTTTTGTAAAGGTCTGCAATGTCCTATTCATGGTATTGATATGTTCATCTACATATATTGGTTAATGTCTAAAATGGAGAACTTGGCATGCGAAGTGGAGGGAATGGATGGGGGATGGGATAGGAGAACAAAATATGTTTACATTTGCCCATAATTATTGTAATTTTCCCATGCTTTGATAATCACATGACTAAAGTTACCAACCTATATATGCATTCAATGTTTGATCTAAGTCATTTGATGTGGATGGATTCATTTAAGGCACATGATGGAAAAGAGACGATATCTTACACTAGAACACTTGGAAATAGAGGATTACTTCCCCCTACATGACACCATTTTCTCTTCACCTCAAGTAGAATCATAGCCCCTCTCACACCCCACACATCCATATTGGACCATTGTAGATTATATTCCAACATAAATGTTACATAGCTTTGATTTCATCGTGATAAGCCTACCACATAGTCCATAGAGGTATATTTACAATGCCTACATGTTAGCCATTTACGAGTTGTGCAATAGCCTTGATCTCAACACTATAAAACCATAGAAGCATATATATCACATTTAAAAACAAAGTCATTTCTTTAAATTCATATGATTTGGTTCTCATAATTTTGACCAAACATTTATAATTTATACTAATGTGATTCAATACATTCCAAAAATCAAAACCGAAATATTAGAATATATACATAATGAGATATCACAAAAATAGTGTGTGTGTGTGCGCGGTGTCTATATTACATATAATATATATAAAACACCCCACTTTCATCAACTCCATGTGTATCTCATGTAAAATGAATAAAATTCATACATATCCATTTTTACCATATAGAGGAAAAGTGTGGAATTTTATCTAGATGTAAAAACTTAGTTTCAACATGCCATGCATGGAATATCTCACTATTTACCATCTCGTATATTTCCATAGACATATACACATACATGAAGTAGGAGGGTTAACAAAGCACACATATTCATCCTCCAATCAATCAACCATTATATTATCAATCAACCATTATATTATTAGGAGAGCCACTAAACCATTATCTTTATGAATGCCTCTATCAATTAACTTAAAAAAAGGGAAAAGTATTAATGTGAAACAAATTAACAACATAAGCATAGATGAGTATATTAAGATCACATGTGTAATATTGCATAAATAACATCTAAAAACCCAAAGATAATACAAAAATATGGCATTAGTTTCAATCCCACTTGACCTAAAATTGATAGTTTTTGTCTTAATAGAAAAAAAAATGAGTTTCTCCAATAAACATATCATGTGCTCCGATTATTGTCTAATATTTTTGCACATCGGTTTTATGACTTTGAATCTACTTCTTTTGATTACCCACATCCATATCTATTTCCATTGTAAGTAGAAGCTTTCACCTAGAGATTAATGTTGAGTCTTATTCAATTCCCAACTCCATAGTTACTTTTATGGAACAAAAACAATTGAGACGAATTGAAATTTGATCAAACCAGTCTCAATCCATGTTTGCAAACCTAGAAACTATGTTAGTGTTGTTGGGACTCAATGTTGATTGGGCTTAATATGTTGTTTCCTTGGCTTGTTTTAATGGGGATAGGAATCATGGCTCCTATAGTCACCTCATCAGAAACTGAATGCACAAACAATCATAAGATTTTGGTGATTTAAGCTTGAAGTGATGATATAAATATCCAATACTAGTTTAGTTGTGTCTTCCATGCTAACATGACTCGCACAACCTAAGTTATGTCCTTGAGTGATTAGTCCTTTCCCCTTTTAAAGTGAAAATTTATTTCATTACTAGAAAGGTGCATTCATGATAATATCTAATAGTTTATGGTAGTTTTAAGATTATTTTAGTTTGTGCAAACTTAAGAAAAAAGTTACTTGGATTGCTTTAAAATTTTATTTCCATACTCAAAAAAGATTGAGAGAAGCTTTCCTAAATATCCATAGATTGATGAGTTAAAAGGTCAGGAGTGCCAGTATTAGTACAAATACATTGAAATTGAGATTCGATGTGAGGATATGTAAAGCATTTTAAGTGAGTGTCATTCATCCTCCACCTTCTTAGTATCACGAAGATGGCATATTTTTTCATTCAATGACATTTAGGAATTGTCCAACATCTAATTTCACTCATGGGACTTCACCTTGTTTTATGTTATCACATTCATTCCTAAATGAAGTTTTAAAATTGTGAAATGTAAACTCAACATATTATAAGTATTGTTGGGAGATGTGGGCTATGGGGTGGTTTACAGGTCTTGCGGGGGAGGAGGGGTGTATAAAAAGTGGTATCTGGTCAAAATAAGGGATATATAGTAAAGATAGGGGTTTGTTTTATCGGAAAAATGTATTGGGATGGGGGTTCAACAAAACAATTTTGGGACATGTTTATCAATATCTAGTGAAATTAGAAATATTCTTTAAATCTCATGAACGTATTGTGTCACATGTTCATTGCATGGAGGCCTAGTGGTTTCACTATGGAGCTTGTGAGAGTTCATTTTTATTTAGAGATATTTATTTTCTTCTTTATGCTAGTTAAAATGAAAAGATACTTTTGATCTTCTACTAATGACCCCTTATGGCATCTCAATTTTCTCTTATCCTATAATTATTTATTGCACCATAAATTTTCCTTAAATTTAGATGTAAGTGTTTATAATGTTGACGTTTGTAGCTTGGGAAAGTACTTTTGCACAGCCTAAGTGTCTAGGTGTGTAGAAGTTTCACATGATATATCCATAGGATACTTGCTCTAGTTGAACAAGTTGCCTTGTAACTTAGGAAAAGAACATAGGTATTATGTTGGCTCATTGAGCTAAAGTAAACTGAGGAAAAGTAAAGTAATTTACTTTAGTGATTTTCTTTTTAATCTCAAGTGAAGTGAGATCTAATCTCAATCGTCAGTCACTTTGGAGATTATGGTTAGGGATTTAGCTCAATGTGAAGTTATAAAAGCAAGGTTAGGGAGAGGGAAAAGACGCACAATACAACAACACTAACCTTGAGAGGAGGTGTGTGATACTCTAAAGTGTCAGGTCTGAGGAAGTATAGGAGGGAGCCTAAAGATCTAGATCGGCCAAGGAAATCAGGCATCGATCAGGGGCAAATCTATTGGATCATATCCAAGGCATTTGTATTTTCTCAGTTGTGCCATTATCTTGGGACGAGAGCCCAATTAGGTTCTGAATAATTGTTAATGATGAACTGATTGATTGGGTGAAATGTATTTGTGTCATTGTTATTGAGATCAACATATTTGCTTATGCTGAATTTTTAGTGTTAGGAACTTAGTTGTGCATTTAAATTAACAGATCAATTTTCTGATAAGAATTTAAATGTAAGGTGCTAGGTTTACAAGAAATCTAACATGTTATAAGAGAAAAAACTTTGAATAAAGTCAATCTTGGAATCACAGAAGCCAAGGTTTGTATATGATCATTAGGTCTGGTTTTCCCATGATCGTGCATAGGCATAATGTTGTTTTAGGGCCAAAGAAATCAGTTAGTGCTAATTTCAAAAAAAAAATATGGTTGCACAAATTTGTAACTTAAGGGCCATTTTTTTAGATTTAAAAAAAAGGGTTACTAGGGGTTGATTAGGTGGCCAACAAGCCTGACGACCTGCCTAACCACTAGGAGCATCAACTATCGAAATGGAATGGGTTGTAGAAGCAAGATCTAATGACACAGGCTAGTTAGAGGTGGTGGAAACCAGTTAGGCGTGCATAGAGGAGACCAAACATCATTCTATTTTGTCGACCAAGAGCGAGGATGAGAATTAGAGAGTGCTCTAGTCAAGGGTGGTCGATATGGAATGGAGGCGTCAAGATGCAGATAAGTTGAAGTGTGGGGACTCCATGTAAGTCGAGCTAATGGCAGTAAGCCAATAGTTGTAGTTGTCGATAAAGTGGCAAGCGAACAAAAATCGCTAGGGCAGGGTTGTGGTGGAGCAACAAGCTTAGGGAGATAACAATAGAGTAGCCTTCCAAGAGTCTCCATAGGAAAGTGAAACAAGCACAAAGGTGGCATGGTTCAAGGAGACAACGAGCCAACAGAAGGTGTGTGCAAGCAGACGAAATGTGCATTGGTGGGAGAACAAGATACTGATACATAGTAGGTTGTAGTGGTTAGGAGGTGGACAAGACGGTTGAGAGTGCATTAATGAGTCAAGATAGAAAGACACACACATAACTTATTTCCACTGTCTCAACACACTGGTTGACAAACGTGAATTTGGGCATTGGATATAGTAGAGAATAGGTCATGTAAGGTTCATTGAGAGGAGGATGTGATAGAGTGCAACAACAACAACCATCGTTGCATATGTCAAGTCATTACTGCTACAATAGTATCCATTGGTCGAACGATCATCCACACAATAGGTTGGGTGGTCGGACCATGATGGAGCAAGCATGGACAAAGCTAAGTTAGAGAAGTTCTCTAGTTGCAGAGTGTGAGGGCAGCAGGCAAGGGAAGAAGTGGCCAAATTGAGCCATGACAGAGTGCGGTAGTCATTGTTGTTAGACAGTACCCTAGGTCACATGAAGCAGGAACCATAGAGCTTGTGAGTTGGTGTGCAGATCGCAAGAGAGAGGAGATCCATTGCGAGTTATAGTTGTCACATGATAATTGTGACAGTTCCCCTAATCCCAGAACCCAACCAAAGTTATAAGGAGGCGGTTACTATGCAGATCCAACTCCCAAGATAGAACTATGGGAACAAGACATAAAATTTTGAATTTTCACAACCTTCATCAAACTTCAATTAGACACCATTGTTATGTTTGTCTCATCAAGATGATTCCAACAATATAAACATTTCCCCAATCTGATTTACAGATTGAGAGTTATGCCTTCTTAAAGATAGACCTTGCTCACCTTTCCATGTCACCTTACCCTCCAGGTAAAAACAACCTAGTGCCAACATGCAGGTGATTGGAGGCACCACTACCACCATGGATAGGCCACGTGGTGAGTGGGCTAACAACTAGTTGGAGTTGGCCCCTTCCATTAGCACATGCCTTTTCATTTCCATTTCCAAGACTGACCCCCGACTTGCATAAACTCCCAACTTTGCCTAAGTTTTCGACCACCGCCAACAAAGGAGTCAGCCTGTTGTAGTTTAGGGCAGATATCCACTAAGGTTTTTCCCACGTGGCTGACCTCTGATGTGTGGGGTTCGGAAAAATCAGGTTTCAGCCATTTTCATCATTTTATCAGAGTTCTGGAGACCAATTTCCTTCTTTATATTTCTAGGATTTATCAAGTCTTTCCAAGCGTCGATACCGACACTCAATGGCCCATGAACTCCATAGAAAATCTTAGAAAAACTCGATAAACATTCCCTCAAGTATTTCCACCAAAATAAAATCACTACCATAAGCAATTCTTACTAAGGACACAGGGAGTAGAACAACTCTTCAACAAATAGGAAACTTACTTTTCTTGATTCTATTAGCCTTACAAACTAAATGGACAAGGATTTAACATCACTTGCAAATACTCATATTCAAGTAAAAAGGGTGCAACCATATGAGTTATCAACAATTGGTATACAACAACCCATGATAAGACTTGCTAAACCTTTCAACATTCCATCATCTCAAGATGAAAAACATTCCACAGTGACCATAGACCCCACTGTGCAATAATTTCACTAGTACAACACCAGCACTATCATGGTAAATAATTCTCTACAACGAGATGTTAGCATAAGGCCATTAATCCCACAAAACATTCATGCTCATCAATACATCCTCATTATGGATTATAACCAGCTATTTAGCATACATACAGAAGTGAACCAAGACTTGTCATGCAAACAATCAACATATCATTCATTCACACCTTAACATGAAATCCATACAAGGTTATGCATAATAAGAACTAATATTGGATTTGTATTTAAGATAAGGAACCAAGATCAGGACTGCAACTCTCCACCCAACCATCGACGAGTTGCAACCATGCTACTGTTGGTTGTCACAACTAAGCTAGATTACAGGGATTGAGGTGGTCTTGCTTAGGGAATAAACACCAACTTCCAGCTGACACAAGAACTCTAGAGGCCCTCCTACCTCCTCCCACCATCCACTGAGCAGTCCACTAATGCACAGGGAACCTAGAGACTTGTTTCCTCCACCCTCCAGCTATCTGATAGCGCACACGCACACACACACTTAAGGGAATTGAGAGGCTTCACCTTCGCCCTAGTAGCATGCAACATAGTGGTTCCACCTAGGGAAGGGAATTGAGAACTCACTGCCAACATCAAATACACAAGCAAAGGAGACTCTAGAATTTCCTTTAACAGGATTCCAAGGCCTAAACCTTTACCTCAGGTTATCGAGGGATTCCAGATAACACCATCTCCACCCTCCATTCGCCTGAGGTGTCTTGAGATTTACCCTCACTTGAAGGAGAATTCCTCTTGTACTCCTATTGCTCAGTTGAAGGTATGCTAGCCTTATGAGAGTGGTGAAAGAATCCAATGTCCTCCATACTGTTGTCGATGTCATTGATTCTTATTAACCAGGAATTCTCCATGCATATATCATCCACAATGTGCACTTGATGACTTCCTCAACACAGATGGGAAGTTCTTCACAATTGTTCCTAACAACTCTTGCACATTCTCCTCTTTTTTCACATGGTGCATAAATTCCTTCCTTAAAACTCCTCAACCACTACTATGTATGCCTCTTTGCATTGTGTCCCCACACGTTCGCATAACCTTCCCCCTTTTTTGTTTACATGCGTGCTTAATCTCCCTCTCCACATTGTATGTTCTCTCTCATTCCTATGAACATCCTTTACGTGATCCCCCTCCCAGGTTGACTTTTGGTTGTTTTTCTTTTTCCACTGCACACACAACTACAATGCATTAATTCTTTTGTCCTTTGTTGTCATGTACAATTCCAAATCCATCATGGGTTGTGTCCTTTGCTTACATCCCATAAATTTTCAACACCAGTCCCATTCAAAACACCAACCCAATGCATTTAAAGTTCAATAGCCAACCTCCAACGATTATCCACACTATCTAGTTTCTTCCTTCAAAAAGTAAACTGAATATCTCAAGTAATTTGACCTCCCTCAGCCCCTCTCGAATTTGTGTTCCTTACTCAACCCATTTTAACTTTTCTAATTTCATAATAAATGAAATAATTACATGGCAAGGTCAAGCCAATTACGAGTTGGGTTGTTACAATAACGTTGGGTTTGTGGAGAGCAAGCATAGGCCATTGTTGTAGTGGAGACTTACGGTGAATGATCATGCTACAGAGAGTGTGTAATGTTGTACATGATTAAGGAATTGTGAGATGCAGTGACCATCAAGGAGTCGTTGGGCAAGGGATCTGCCATGACAGGTGTGGGCTAGTAGTTGTTGGTAGAGTTAGTAGTATCCAACAACAAGTATGAAGGATAGTACTAGAAACCGATAGGATTGGTGGAGGCCATCCCTCAGATGGAGAGAGGGAGATTGTACCAATCAGGGATTAGCAGCAGAGATAGTGGGTGTCTCAAAGGACTGAGACAAACCCACATCTATGCTAGAAGGATTTAACACATGAGCAATGGAAGAAGCATTGTAGTGACGAAGAATAAGGAACAAGAGGCTCTAAAGGTTGAGCAGCTAATCTCAGGTAGGGAGGAGCAACTAATAGATTCCTCCAAGTATGTCAAGAAGGTCTCTTAGTACGAGGTGACCTTACAAAGATGTTCTGGAGTAGGAGGATTCTAGGAATAATACCAAGGGGAGTTGGGCTTCAAGGATATTTCCAGACCATGTGGAAGAGAAGGCTTCCAATTCAGAGGGAGCATCAAGGTTGCAGATATAGGTCCAATATCAAAGAAAAAATCCAGGGGGTTGAAGTACCTCCCTCACTAAGAGGGAGTGTTGATGTTTGTTGCTCAGGTAGGTACTTTTGCATAGGCCTAAGTGTCTAGGAATGCATAATATACCCACACGATATCGCTAGGATACTTGTTCTGTGGTGAGCAATTTGCTTCGTAACTTAGGGAAAATACATAAGTATTATGTTGGCTCATTGAGCTAAAGTAAACTTAGGAAAAGTAAAGTAATTTAATTTAGTGATTTTATTTTAATCTCGACCATTGATCTCAAGTGAGGTGAGATCTAATCTTAATCGTCAATCACTTTGGAGATTAGTTTTAGGGATTTAGCTCAATGTAAAGTTATAAAAGCAAGGCTAGAGAGAGGGAGAAGACACACCAGTACAATGACACTAGCCTTAAGAGGAGGAGGAGTGTGATATTGCAAAGTGTTGAGTCCGAGGAAGTATAGGAGGGAGGCTGCCTAGAGATCTAGATTTTCCAAGGAGATCAAGCATCGATCTAGGGTAGATTTGTTGCATTAGATCCAAGGCATTTGTATTTTCTTAGTTGGGCCATTATCTCAAGGCAGGAGCCCAAGTAGAGTCTGAATCATTATTAATGATGAACTGACATGATTGGGTAGATGAGGCAGAGATTTATAAAAATAAATAAATAAACACACACACACACACATTAGAATGAATACATGATGATTGTTTTTTACAATGAGACCACTGGCTTAAATAGACTCGGGTGCCTTTTCATGAAGGGTCATGATCTATGATCATGCCCTTCTGTAGATTAATCATAATTAATATATATTTAGTTTTATACATAATTTTGCCTTCCTCCCAAGAAAATTGCTTTGTCCTCAAAGCATAGGTAACGAAGGGTGTTATTGATGAAATGCTTTTGTCTCCCAAAAGGCTTCTTCTTATGGTAGGTTCTTCCACTTAATAATATATTCTTTAATTACTCATGATCACAAATTATTTTCCGTAGTGGTGATGATTCCTTACGGTTCTAAAACGATCTTCCCTTCATCATCTAATGTCAGAAGTGTCGTCTGTGCTTCTTGGTGTTTTCTTGGTGCCCTTTTAAGGAAAGATACATGAAAACGTTGTGAATGTGGCTTGTATCAAGAAGGTTCAAGCGATACGCTACTTGGTTGATCCTTTTATTAATACATAAGGTCCATAGAAATTTGGTGCTAATTTTTTTTAGCTTTGTTGTTTTAGGGATAATTGCTTGTAAGGTTGAAGCTTAACAAATACCCATTCTCCAACCTCGAATTCTCTTTTAGTTCTATGTTGGTTAGTTTCTTCTTTCATATGATTTCTTGCAACATTTAGATTTTCTTTTAGTGCTTGAAATACTTATTGAGTTTCTTCTAATTGATCTTTTACTGTTGGAAACTTTGTTTCGATAATGGCGAATTCTTGCCACTTAGGAGGCTCATAATCATAAAGAGCTTGAAACGAGGTCATTTTTGTTGAACTATGATAAGTGGAATTGTACCACCATTCAACGAGGAGTAACCATTGAACCCACTCATTTTGTTTATTTATTGCACAACAATGAAGTTAAGCTTCTAAACAATGTATTAACAATTTCTATTTGACCATTTGTTTGAGGATGATAAGAAGAAATCATGTTGCGGTATGCTTCGATCTGTTTGAAAATTTCCCTCGAGAAATTCCCTTTAAACTTGGCATCTCTATCACTAACAATGAATTTCGGTAATCTATGTAATTTGTAGACATTTTTGCAAAATATTTCAATGATTTGTTTTGCAGAGTTTGATTTCTTTCTTCCCATGAGGTGTGCATACTTGGTGAGTTTGTCGACTACTACGAGGATTTTTTCTTTTCCATCTGACACAGGTAGGCCTTCAATAAGTCCATCGATATTTCTTCCCACTTTTGGTTTGGAATATTTAGGGATGGAGCAATCCCAAGGTCCTAATGTCCTCATTTTTATTTCTTTGGCATTGATCACACTCTGCTGCATTTTTTTCAATATCATTATTCACCCCCTTCCAAAAAAAACAATTGTCGTGCATTATAGTAGGTTTTAAAAAATCCACGTGTCTTGCTGCTAGTGAATCATGGGATTCATTGAGAACTTTGGACTTAAATTTTGAATTTGGGCTTAGGTAAAGTCTTCCTTTGTACCAAAGAATATCATTTTTCCATTCAAACTTTGAATTTTGAGCAATATTATTGATTATAGTGCATGTTTATGGATCTTTTGCATACTTACTTCGAATTTCATTAAGCCATTTTGGGACCACAACTGAAACTACAAGCAATGATGACTCTTCATCTTTTCGGGATAGAGCATCTGTTCCTATGTTGTCTTTCCCTTTTTTATGTAATAGCTCCATGTTAAACATGACAATTTTTTCAATCCATTTCTATTGTTCTATAGAAAGTGTTTTTTGTCGAAGAAGATGCTGAAGAATATTATGATATGTTCGTATCAAATACTTACTTCCCAAAAGATATTGTCTCCATTTGGTTAATGTGTGCGTAATGGCAAGCATTTCCTCGTCATAAGAATATTTTAGAAATTTCTCTTTATTGAGTTTCCTACTTTCAAATGCTATTGGATGGCCATCCTTCATCAACACTACTCATATTCCAAAACCTAAGACGTCACATTCAATTACAAACAATTTTGAAAAGTTTGGAGTTGACAATACATGTGTAGTGGACATTATTTATTTTAAAGTATCAAAACACTTTTCTGTCATATCATCCCATTGGAATGAGTTCTTCTTTAAAATGTTTGTTAAGGGTGTGGTTATATGAGCATAGTTTGGAATAAACCTTAGTTAATATCTTGTTAAACTTAAAAATCCTCTTAATTTATAAATGTTAGTTGGCCTAGGCCATTGTGTGATAGATTTAATCTTGTTTGGATCTAATTTCACTCCTTCTTGTGATATCACATGCCCAAGGTACTCTACTTATTCTTTTCCAAAAGTGCATTTGGACATATTTGCATAAAACCAATTTTCTTCTAATATAGTGAGAACTGGTTCCAAGTGTTGTAGATGCTCCTTCCATGTTTTACTATAGACTATAATATCATCAAAGAAAATTGGCACAATCTTCCCTAAGTATGGCTGAAACACCTCATTTATGGTGGTTTGGAAAGTTTTTGGAGCATTAGTTAACCCAAAAGGCATTACTTTAAATTCATAATGACCTTCATGAGTACGAAAGGTGGTCTTTGTGATGTCCTCTAATCTTATTCTGATTTTGTAGTATCCAGATCTTAAATCCAATTTTGAAAAATATTTGGCTCCATGGATTTCATCTAACATTTCATCTATGAAGGGTATAGGGAACTTGTTCTTAATCATTATTTTGTTCAATAATTTGTAATATATACATAATATAAACAATCCATCCTTCTTTTTGACTAGAATCACGAGAGCAGCGTAAGGGATTCTACTTTGTATGATTATACCACATTTTAAGAGATCTTGGACTATTATTTCAATTTCATTCTTTTGATGATGTGGATATCTTTATGGCTTGATGTTATCAGGGTTTGATCCTAACTTAAACTTCGATTATGTGCTCAATTTCTCTTTTAGGAGGCATTTGCAGTGGAATATCTTGAAATACCTTCTGGTGTTTTCTAATTAACACTAGAATCTCAAGGTGTTCTTCTTCTGTTAATTTTGAAGTCATCATTTCCATCTGTCGACATCGTACCATATATGTCGGAGCTCATTTTCGGATCATTTTCACCTTTTGATGGGATGACACAATCTGATTTTTGCGTGGTTGAAAACCATATAGCTTATATTTCCGCCCTTACCATTTGAACTTTATAAATTGTTTTTTATGGTTGGAAAAGTAAGTGCCTAGGGTTTGCAGCCATTAGACACCTAGAACCGCATCCACTCCTCCAAGCGGTACAGTGTAAAACAATGATTCTAAATTGCAATCTTGAATTTGCAATTCAACCTTATGACATTTTCCCATTCCTTCGTTTTTCTTTCTGTTTGCTACCATTACTTTCATGTTAAGCATTGGATATCTGAAAATGTTGAGCCTTTTTGCAAGATTTCAATCCCAAAATTGTGAGTGGTTTTTGTATCAATTAGAACCATTACATTGTTCTTTTTGATATGCCCTTTTAACTTCAAGGTATGGGGCAGGGCTATCCCTGTCATGGCCGATAGCGATACTTGTAGAACATTTTTGTTTTTTGATTCTAGGGATTTTTTTTGAGAATCCTCATCTTCTTATGTATTTGATTCTTCACTATCCAAATCTTGAGTTGCTTCACACTTATATAAATTCTTGGTATTTTTTCCCTTAAAATATTTGTGTTTGGGATCCCATTTTTCACCACAATGTCTTCATTTACTCTCCTTTAATCTTTGCACCTCCATATTAGATTTCCTCCTCCACGTAGATGTGGTGGGACATACTTTGTATTCTCCATGTGATAATATTGGAGAAACGTTCATCTTGGATATATTTTTTCAACTTTTGGCAATGGTATGTTTTCAAAGTTCTTCTTTGCAACTTTGGCTTTTTGTCTTGCTTCTTCTATAGATCTAATGTCATGAAGCTTAAGTTCATTTTGGAGATATGGTTTAGGCCAATGAGGTATGATTGGATAAGATATTTTTCTAATAATCTGGGTACTCGAGTGGCAAGTGTTTCCCATTCTTTAGTAAACTCATCCACATTTCCTTTATATTTTAGTCTGGCGAGTTCTGTGAAGAACTCTTCTTCCTTGACACCTTGGAAGCATTCAAAGAAAGCATCTTTGAATTTACTCTAATTGGTCATATATGTTGATTTTTTCCACCACATACACCAATTATATGCTTCGCCTTCAAGTTTCATTGGCACATGCTTGATTTTTTCATCATCATTGTCAATATTGTAAACCTTGAAATACTCCTACACCTTATTGAACCATGCTACACCATGTTTCTCATTATCATCAAATTTCGACAACTTTTGATCTTCATTGGTGTGTGACCACTGGTGAATTGATTACAGGAATTTGGTTCAAAATCAACATTTTTTAGAAATTAGATATATTGTTTTGTGGCTTTGATATGGTAGGCGAATGTGGAGATTCGGGAGTATGATGTATTTGAGCACTCTTGTCATTGATTGGTTGCGCCCTAATGTTTAGTGGTGGCATTGTTGTTGGCTCTCGGTAAGCATCTTCTTGAAGTCTTCCATTTTTTTTACTAAATTCAATTATCATCTCGTCCGAATGAATGGTGGTGTATGACGTTCCAACTTGACTCACTTCTCCTCTTCTTCTTCTTTTTTATAATTTAAATTATTTATTTAATATATATAATTAATAATTAATTAATAACTATATAATATAATAATTAAAAGCTAATATTATATAATTAAATATAATAAAATTAATTAAATACTATATAATAATTATAATTAATATTTAATGATTAATTAACAATACCAAATGTTACAAATCGATTGGGGGGTGGGCAGGACGAAACACTTGTCGGGGGTATGTCGGGTTGGAAGAGATGATTGTCAACATTAAACCGTCGGCGGAAAGGTAACAACATGGGGAAGTGACAACGAAAAGGGATCTAGAACAAGACGCAAATGGGGAAATCAATAAGGGTGGTGGGAAATCTAGAACAATACATTTAGACATGGATGAGGTGTGTCATTTGGCTATGTTGGGGAATATAATTGTCAATGAGGAACACTATAGTCGGGCAGAACAATGACTGTGACGTCGGGACTGTGGCGTGATGGTGAAAGAGCGAGCATGGGGTTGTTATGGCAAAGAAAACAATGGTGGAGGCAATTGCGAAAAGGAACGATGTGTTGAGAAATCTTGGCAGCATAGTTAGGGATTCTTCTTTAAATGATTTCTCTTTCACTTGACAATTTCTTGTGATTAATTCTTACTTCTTCTTTCTTATTATATGTTTATCATTAAGACAATTGCCAAAACTTCAAAGACAATAAAAAAACACATTATGTAGGCACTCAACCAGGGAAAAACCCCAAGGAGGGGAAAACCTAGTCAAACTCTTCCAATATCAGATTCAAATCAAGTTGAGATGACCAAGACCCTTATTACCTAGACCAAGAACACTTTCCATCCATTAAGACAACTTTGTTCAGAAGTAACACATCATCTAGTCCATTTCTTCATAAGTCAACAACAAATCATTCATCAAGATACTTGTTCTTCATGTAACTTCGACTTCTTGCATTTATAAAACAAAGTTATAATAATTCAATTGAAAAAAAAAAAAAAAAAAAAACACAAACAAACACAACAAAAAAATTAAAAACCATATTTCATTTTTATCTTAATTTTATATTTTAACTTCCCCCCAAAATCAACAACGAAAACACATTCATTGACCCCTTGATTTAGCTACTACTTATCTATCACGAAGGATAACGTAGGATATCTCTATAAGTAAAGTAACCAGAGCGATAGCGTTTTGTCAATCACTATCGCCAAAGCCAAAAAGACACGCTTTCCATAAATTGCATTGCCATGTAATTGTGGTAACCCGCTGGCCGAATCTTGAATAATAATAGTCAATCCCATCATGAGAGGATCTTCAAGTCCCTTTGAATGGTACATGCTCTCTCATGTCCATGCCCACACGTTTCAAAATAAATGAATAAGATGGGTCATATGTAATCGGATAATAAGGGGTAATAAGGGATGGAATTTGATTGTAATTTTTTTTTGGGTGATTTGTTAGTTAAATATAATTTTTTAAAAATCTACAAAATTGTTGTTAAGATTTTTATTTGACACTCTGAAGATGAGTTGGTGAGGTGTGAAAACCATCAAATTTGACGTGTAAGTTTGTTTTGGAGTTCCAATCCCATACAACCATGGTAAGCCAACCACTTATGGTAAGCCAACTACTCTTTAGATCTTTTTCTCTCTTGAGTTGTCCCAACCTGGATTTAACTAATATGAAAATGTAAAAATTGTAAAGTAATTATACTTAATATACTTATTTATAATCAATAATGAATTTGGTGAGAGATATGGAAATTTTGGAGTAGATATGATTAATAATTTTTAATTTAAAATTAAAGGTACAAACAATTTAGTTATATTATTAAGTCTGGGTTATTTATATGGGTGTGTTTATTAAGGGATTTCAAATTTTTCCATTTTTTCCTTAAACAATGAGTGAGTTAATTATTTGAATTTTTTCAAAAACTTTGTAATACAAAATTATTTTTAT